>CAJQZM010039106.1:0-13597 GCA_907164665.1 Colias nastes | reverse complement strand
AACCCTTTGTGCGCGAGCCCGACTCGCACTTGGCCGGTTTTTTTTAAACAGTTTATTTTTAGATTTGAGATTTTTTGACCAGTTTTTGCAATATCATGCATTTTTTAAACAACGAAGGATAGCAACAGTTTCAGACACAGTCAAGTGGACTTTTATCGTATTCACAAAACCCCACGATTAAGTTGGTAATCTGAAGCAGACGATTTTATCTCAAAACGTATCGTCTATATTATTATAATATGTATGTAATATCATAATATGTAATGTGAAAGGTTTTCTTATCTATCACAAGGATTAGGTACCTATGTCTAACTGTAGAGTGTAGACCAGTGCCGATAATTTTTGAAACATAAAAAAATCGCAGTAGGATGAAACCCATTAGAAAAGGACCATGATAAAAGTGAAAGAAAAAATTAATTACCTACGGTCGATCCGAGTTCGGGAAGTTGGGAGCTTTTAAGTAGTGATGCAACGAATACGAATACGAATATTCGTATTCGCCGAATACTAGACATTTACCGAATATTCGTATTCGGCGAATATACGAATATTTAAAAACGAATATTTTTGTACATGAAAAATCGCGCGTTAAAATATGACGTGTGCAGAGACTGCTGATCCACTGGCCTTTTGGCGAGAAGATGTCCATTTTCAAAGTCAGAAAAAACTCGCCCAAAAATATTTTTCACTGAAGCCATGTACAGTCGCTTCGGAAAGACTTTTTTCAACGGCTGGAAACATCCATACTGAAAAAAAAAATCGCCTAAAACCAGAAAATCTACGAATTTTATGTTTTTTAAATAAAAATTTGCCTATTGTAAATTTTAATTATTAGAAGAGAGAATTTTAATCATTCATTAAATAAATAAGTCTTTTATTACCAAGGCGAGATATTCGTATTCGTATTCGTATTCGCCGAATAGTAGGTTTGATATTTGTATTCGTATTCGTATTCGTAAAAGTAGTATTCGTTGCATCACTACTTTTAAGGGTAAAAAATGCTTTATCTAGATTTGAACATAATATGATTCTGGACTATTTTCACGTATCACGATTCACCTATCACGATGAATTATAAATTCTTAAACCTATTTGAGTATTAAATTTGCTAATTTTAGAACCATATTTTGTTAAAAAAATTACGTTTTTCCCTAACAAGAAGTTTTTCAAGTTATACAACTCGTGACGTCAGATACAGTCAATAGGAAATTACCGTAAAAATCTTTGATTAAACATAAATTTGCCTAAATTAAATGTATATTTGTTTAAATTAAAAATGTAAATATAAATAAAACAAATATTAATTCATCATAATATAAATGATAACCACAATGATAACCACACATTGTTTGTTGGCAATAGAGTATGCAAATATTTGTAGTTTTACCATATATTATCTGTGTTATTACAATGTATAGGTACTATCGAATAACTTGCATTTAATTTGTGTTACGTAGTAATGGTAATAAACCAAGGTTATGGCTATTTTTAAGCCACTTTAATCCGGGTACCTATTGGTTGGAATTCTTCCGCGACATGTACCTATGCTTTGAACTTGAAAACTAGGTACGCAATTTTGATGTTTTTTTTTAATAGATGGATAAGTTCAAGGGGGATGTGTTTTAGACAACGTAGCTCGCAGGCGAAACCACGAGGGGAATGCTAGATAAATATTATTCTAAAATAAGTTTATAGATGGAATATAACGCATTCAGAAGAAGCAGAACCTTAAGAAGCCTTTATTCCAAAGTATCGAGCTGATTGTATTGTACCTATTCCATAAGAAAAAACGAAATAAATTCATAAGAAAAAGATTCAGTTCTACAAAATTGAATCCTGGTTTCCGCTACTAGGTACCTGTATAACTATTCAATTTGAGTAATTGTTAAATACTACATTTTAATAGGTACTTCCAAGTTCAATGTGCAAGTAAAACGCGAAAGAATAAAAAAAAGCTTTAGCAAAGATAAATAAAAAGTTACTTACTAGGTACGTAGTACATACCTAACACTGAACGTTATCGTAATTCGTGTCGTAACTAATGGTTTTAAGTCTGTACGTGCCAACCAAATTTCCTAAATCTGTAACAAACATTTATTCACAAACTTATGAATTAGAATTATTTCGCATTCATAAAACTTTTCAGTATGTTGACGCCTTGTGTGCAAAATTATTAATTACACACACACACAGGCTCGCGATCAGTGCTCATCGGCCGATCGCCCCCCCGCCCCGCGCGCCTGATCCCTCACTCTCAGCTTCGCGGCTCGTGCGAACAGTCGAACACACGCATTAATAATTATTACAATTTGTTTGTACTTGTCTGTACTATGTAAATTGCCGAGCATAATTATAAACCTTGAACTACCATTACGACTTCTTATTTCATCATTTCACCGGCGACGAAGCCCCAAAGCCGCAACCAGCCTCTTCAAGTAAGAAATGTGTTACAAAGCAAAAAATATCAATAATCATCCACTTTCTACCATATTATTTCGCTAAATACGAATTTATTATAGGCACAGCCAGTGTATTTTTGACCGACTTCAAAAAAGGAGGAGGTCCATAATTCGGTCGGTATATTTTTTTCATCATAATATTTTAACCCTTAAAGCTTTTCTGTCACTTTTTTAGTACATGTACTTATTGCCTCGTAAATCTTGAACGTTCCAAAAAATGTAGAAAATTGATTACGTCAGAGAAAGTATGATAACAATACTTTATTTTTGTCCTTCATGCAAATTATAGAGAACATTTATTCGTGTGCAGGCGACTGTTGAATTTAGGGATTCCCGGAATTGGTGATGGTTTGTGTTTCTGGTCAATAATAGCTTTAATGAAATAGTTTCCGTGTTTGTTTTCTATTGATTTAGCTTTCAGGTGAGATAAACTGTTGTTTTTATTATAAAGATTATGATATATTCAAATAATTCTATGACAATTTTTACGAAATATAGCTGGTCCGTTTTTTGGGACACTGCCGATCATACAGGTAACTAAGAACCATTTGAAATGTCCCAAAAAACGGACATTGCCATGATTCGTACTTTAATCAAATATCACTTTTATAGGATTTTCTTGCTTTAGAGTTGTCAATTATATATATCATTATTTTTATTTAAGTTATAAATGACGAAAATAATGTTAGATCAGTTAAATCTGTTGGGTCTTTAACAAAATCGGGAGTTCCTCGACCTCCACATGCAGTTCGTCTAGATGTCCTAACCATAGGCCAAATATCACTTCAAATTTAGAAAAACCATTATTATTTGCATTAAATGAATCCAACGTCTGTTGAACACAAAAAAAGAAATGTTATTTAATATTCCACACAACTACATAGTGTGATTGATCTCGAGAGGGCTCAATTATCATTTTTAAGGTATTCAGTTTAAAATTGAAGAATTTTTTGTTATAACAGTTAGTGAAATTACTGTGTTCTATTTGTTTTACAATATAACAATAATATGCTACTTCTAATTGTTTTCAACTGTGTTATATTATGTGAATAATTTTTTTTCTCATTCTTATTTTATATGCTGTATGACAGCGTTGTCCGTTTTTTGAGACAGCAATGAAGACGCGGTTCTTGGCAAAGGCCGTTTTAACGGACATCCTGAAAAACCTACTTACAGATAATTTATTTTATTTTTTTCTCTACTATAGTATTTTTTACTCTATTACTATCACTAAAACCAATTCAGGTCATATCTGGGTACATTATTTCAGTGCTTGCCGTGTTAAGGGTTAACATTTTCAAATCTAGCAATACAGTTTTGTCTTTTGTCACGTAAAAATTTAAAAATGACAGTGACAAATAATGACAATGACAAATGGCAACTATTTATTGCTACGATTTATTGATAAGCAGCTTGTCAAGCGTTTAAAAAAGCGAAAATATTAAATTTTCTAATGTTTTAATGAATAAAACAAAATTACCTTAGATATCCTCCGAAAATGGGTCTACTATCCGACCCTGAATATGGTTCTATGAGGTTTATAAAAGTGTTGAAAAGAATTCATTACCCCCTATGTTTTCTTTTCTACATCGGTGCAATAGTGTGGTTCTTTTTATTAGCAAACCGGGAATTTAATAATGAAACTTATTTTTCGGAAAATGCATTACTTCCCGGCTTGGTTACTAACGAGTTTTATGGCGAGCAAGCAGCTAAACAATTTTACAATGAATTCCTAATGGAACTTGAGGTATAGTATGATGATTGATATTTACTTTTATTTGAATGTATATTTCAAGCTTAATTTATAAAAAAATAATAAATTTAGAGGCACTTGCTTAACAAGATATAGAACATATTTTCTTAAACACTGTCACAGAATACATAATAGTAGCTAAATGCTAACACTGTTTTAGTTATGTACCTACCCTATTATAAATGTGTAGTCAAGTCAAAGAGCAAATATGTTGTATTGTTGACATGTTTTAGTCAGAATTTAAGAAATAATCTGTGATAAACAGGATTCTTTATACCTCTACTCTGTATTTTTTCGTAATTTAATTACCTAAACTAAATAATTATTAAATATAAAATTTCAGGACAAATATGATGATACAGACGAGATGCCAGTACCATGGTTGGTTGGTAAAATGTCACAGCTACATTTGGAGGTGTATACACACAATTTTACACTCAATTATCCTTTGGGTCAAGGCCAGGTAATTAGTTTTTTAATTCTATTAAAAAAAATATCAGTATTCAACTTGATACATTTTGGGAAGTGTTAAGGCTTGATTCAAATTTTTAAAACGAGTCGAAATTCAAAATATTCATGTACATATTCATCTTTATTTAGTCATCAAAAAATTATATTTTATATTATTTTCAACATAAACCAAGATTGACAATATAATATAACAAACTATAACTAGGTGTGTTTTGTACAACATTTCATAGTCGTAATTTTATTTCAATAATCAAAACAATTTGGATTACAGAATGTACATTATTATACAAAAATTCATATCTTATATATTTTTCAAATTTCTGTGCCATTAGTAGATTAAATGAATATAACATATTTATTTCATTTTCAATTAAAATGAAATACTTACCAAAACTTTCACAAATTCACGTAAAACCAATTACTAATATTATTCCAATAATTACAGGTGTTCAAAGGCACAAACGTATACGGTATCCTACGCGCGGCGCGAACTTCATCCCTTGAAGCGTTGGTGCTGACCGCTCCGTACAGACCGTTGTCTTCGCACCAGAAGGGAACGGCTGCTGGAATCGCTCTGATGCTGGCGTTCGCTCAGTTTGCTAGACGTTAGTATGTTTGTAGTGGGATTGCTTGATGAAATAGTTTTCTTACTGATGAAAAAGATTTTAGGAAGGTTAGACATTGTATCTATATCTGTTGTAATAGAAATTTTCTCTATAAACATATAAATTTAGAGGTTTAGTTTTGTTCACAATTTTTGTGGAAAAAGTTTATTAACCCTAATTTCAATGTCTTTTCTAATAAGTTACTTTTAATTTAACTTATTAATTCACATGTATGTACTCTCTTAAACTTGTAATTTATAGTTTTCATTAGTTTAAATAAAAATATATAGTTAATACTTACATTTTATACATGTATGCATGTTTTATGAAGCAAATACTAGGCCTTTTAATCCAACTATACACATTTTTTACAGCGAAAAAATACTGGGCCAAAGACATAATATTCCTAGTCACAGAACATGAACAACTTGGCATGCAGGCATGGCTTGAAGCGTACCACGGCCTGCAAAGTGACTCCGGAACCTTCTACACTAATCTAGGCAGTTTCTATGATCCTAGTGCGTCTATATTTAGTACTAAGAAGTCTAGAAGCAAAGGTTTTGAGTGGTGGAGCGATCATAGCAAATGTTTGAACCCTGGGACTTTGAAGGGACGATCTGGGTCCATACAGGCCGCTATTAATTTGGAGTTTCATACGCCGAAGATTAGTAAGTGAATACTATTAAAATAAACTAGCTTACCGCCCGCGGCTTCTCCCGCTTTGTCCAAAACCTAATAAATCACTACATAGTATAAAACAAAGTCGCTTTCTCTGTCCCTATGTCCCTATGTCCCTTTGTACGCTTAAATCTTTGAAACTACGCAACGGATTTTGATGCGGTTTTTTTTAATAGATAGAGTGATTCAAGAGGAAGGTTTATATGTATAATAACATCCATTAAATAGTGGAGAAGTACTGTTATTTTTTAGGTTTCTAATGTGATGTCGTAAATAATTACATTTTTTCCGCTAACATTGCAAACGCAGGCTGAACCCTACGAGTTTTATCAAAATAATGTACTAAGTATTGTACACATTGAAAAGGTCTACAGAAAAGTCCGCGATGGTATATGTCTATCTCTTATGGATAACCCACAATAACTTTTTTTTGTCATTTACTTTTTACGACAAATAATGGTTAATTTTCGAAGCGATTTTAACCAATACAGCATTAATCCTTAACGAATTAAATACCTTGAATACATTGTTCATTTAATATAGATCTATGTGGCCCTTTACACCGTATGATTTAAGTGAATATTTTCGAAGATATTACAGATTTAAAAATTGCGGGACGTAGCGTTTGCGGCGGTACCGGCCGGCCGCCATTGCACCCGTGCGAAGCCGGGGCGGGTCGCTAGTTACATACTAAAATCTTCGTCGAGAATCACTCTATCTATTAAAAAAAAAGACGTGTGGCACTCGGGGACTGCCGCGGTAAAGCTATTGCATGCTATGCCTTCAAGCCACACCTCCGCCCGTCGGAGTGGGGAGCGTGAGGTTTTTTCGTTACGGAATTTCTCGATTCGGTCCCCGCGCTCAAGGCCCGCGATAGAAGCTATGCAATAGCTTAAAAAAACGCATCAAAATAGCGTAGCTTTAAAGATTTAGGCATACTCGGACATAGGGACAGAGAAGTAACTTTGTTTTATACTATGTAGTGATGTAGACCTGAAATGTAGTATATTAACTGTCTGATTTTATGTGTTATGTTTACAAGATCTAAATATATTATATTATTTCGATTCTAGAATCATTGATATCCGAGAAATATTAATTAATCTCTTGTTTAATTTACAGAATATGTAGAAGTAAAAGTGGAAGGTCTAAATGGCCAGCTACCAAATTTGGATTTGGTGAATTTGGTCCACAAATTGTGTGTCAAGTCGGGGATTCATCATTCTTATAAAAACAGGTAATTTATCATCATCAACATCATCACATCACATCTCGTAACATAACATGACGTCACAAAACGTCACTTCACATCATATTACAACATCGAAACCGTCACGTATTATTACGTCACGTCATCTCACATCACGTCACATCGCATCACGTCACAGCACATCACGTCACATCACATCACGTCACGTCACGTCACATCACATCACATCACATCACGTCACATCACTTTTATATTAAATTGTTGTTTATTTAATTTTCAGCTACGCATGGTTACGTAATCGCAATATGGACGCATGGGTGGACGGCATTTGGACAATGCTCGGTATGATGTCCGCTCAAATTGCTGGCGTAAGTTATCCACACTTTAATATGTAATGTATTTAAATTAAAGGCTTTATAATATTAAAAGAGGTTAAATATAATGAAAAGTAGTTTCTGAATGTCTATAATAATATTATAAAGCTGAAAAGTTTGTTTGAACGCGCTAATCTCTTTTTTTTATGAGAAATAAATATCTTTAACCGTAAAATTTCAGGAACTACTGGTCCGATTTGAAAAATTCTTTCGATGTTAGATAGCCCATTTATCGAGGAAGGCTAGGCTAGGCTATATATCATCACGCTAAGGCCAACAGGAGCGGAGCAACGCGGATGAAACCGCGGAGCGCAGCTAATTTATTATATCTGTCTATTTATTTTTTCTCTCTTCAGGTGCCAAACGGTAACCACGGTTTATTCCATCGTTTCGGAATAGAAGCGGTGACCCTAGAGGGTCGTGACACAGACGACCCCTCGGGAACACCCCCAAGAACGGCCCATCTAACCCCCTCTAATTTCTACCGCCTCGGGAACGCACTAGAGAGCATATTTCGTTCCCTAAATAATCTTCTAGAGAGATTCCATCAAAGTTATTTCTTCTATTTGCTGGCCGCGACGGATAGATTCATTTCTATTGGTAAGTTTAGAATTAAATAGATACTTTTGCTGACTTTATCCAGATTTACACACTTAAAACTACATGTATAAAGCCCCCGAGAACGGCCTATCTAACCCCATGTGAGTGAGTATGGTAATAACTAGCTAATTATCCTTGCTTTGTCCACGTTTTTACTAAAAATGACTAAAACTATATTACACCCCCGTGAACGGTCTATCTAACCCCATGTGAGTGAGTATGGTAATAACTAGCTAATTATCCTTGCTTTGCCCACGTTTTTACTAAAAATGACTTAAACTATATTACACGCCCGTGAACGGTCTATCTAACCCCCCTCTAATTTCTACCGCCTCGGGAATGCACTAGTGATCCCGTGGCCATGATTTGGGATCACGGGTGGCCGGTCGCATACGCCCCGGATTGGTGAAAGGATGCGGGTTCGAGTCCCGCCTCGTGATGGAATTTTTTCTCTTTATAAATTTATATTTAACATTTGAATGCCATAAAACCAAAAATATTGAACTAACGTTATTAAATCAGTAGGTACAAAAAATGCCCAAAAATTAAAATTATACAATATTGAAGAAAATTTCATTAATACAATTCACTCATATATACGATTTATTATAGGCAGCCGAGCCGTTACTATCTTCACATATCCATCCACTTTTTTGATCAGTAAATGTCTCGCTACCAATAAAAATGAGGCAAAATTTATGAGTTCTATATACACAGAGAACACATAAATCTATAGCGAAAGAATGGTATGATCTCGTGAACCTTTATTTTTCTTCAAGTGGGGAAATCTGATCTCGTGAACCTAAACTAACATCACAGAAACTGATTTCAAAGGCGCGTCGTTTTTCATTCGATTAACGTTCAGGTGTTTTAAGGCGCCTGTCATTTTTATAGTGTTTATTTAATCGTCTTTGTGATAAATATAGTTTATAAAACTGATATAACACGCTTTCATTGATAGACACAACTAAAAAGTAGAAAATGATTCTTAATCTAGGAATAAAACAATAACCAATACATATTGTGAAATAAGTGTGGGGCCCTTATCAAGAGCTGATTGTTCACAATTATATATTATCTATTTTGAAATAGTAAATAAGCAAAGTATTAATATTTTGTTTTGCCACACATTTCTGAAACTTTGTTGTTAATTTCTGGTTATTTTTAGTAAAACGCAAGGCCTGGATCTTATAAAGTATAATTTTATTTTTTAGGTCAATATATGCCGTCTTTATGTCTGCTTTGTGGCGCTTTGTTGATTCGAGCATTATCTCTATGGGTGACAATACAGAAAGATGAAGAACTCGACAAAAAGAAAGAAAAAGATACGAGTGCAAAAGATACAGATCCCGTAAAAGATACAGATATCTTAAAAGATACAGAAGTCGTAAAAGATAGTGACGCGGAAGAGAAGCCAGAAGGCTTAAGGAGGCGTGTGAAGTTTACGGAGAAAAAAGATACGGAAAAGATAAAAGATAGTGTGGGCAAGAAAGAAAGATTGGAGGAAGTGAGCGTCGTCAGTATTGGCGCGAATTATTTCCTGGTGCATTTGATTGGTTATGGTGTTATGAATTCGCCGATTCTTTTTAGCTATATTGGTAAGTTATTACAATTTTTTTCTTTTATATTTTAAGAATAAAAAAATAAATTTCGAAATTTATTGAAACAATGATTAATAATTTAACTGAAATCTAATCAGGATTTTTATTTTAACACCAATCTATTGTTCATTTTTGAGAGGATCGAGAGTCGAGAGTCGACTGTTTTTTTTTGGGTTTTTTATCTCATAACTTTCCACTGGGTGAATCGATTTTGATGATCCTTTTTTTTATTTGAAAGCTAGTACCACCCGGTTGGTCCATTTTGTTGGGACATTTGTTCAGTTTTAGCCAGTTGAAGGCAGTTTTGTTTTCTGTTAAAAAATATTTTTAGAATCTATGTGTTCCAATATATTTTTTTCTTTTCTAGGTGCGAAATACTTCGACAAGCCGTCCGAAGTGTCAGTGTATTACGGTTTGTTATGTATGTCCGTGCTGATAGCTGTAACGGCGCCGCTCTTATTGAAACTGTTTCGGACAAGGCCAATCAATAGGGATGAATTGACTATTGTAAGTGTGTGTTGCTATATTTTAATAGAATCAATACTTTATTTCAAGTTGACTAAAAATATAACTTACTAGCGGTCCGCCCCGGCTTCGCCCGTGGTACATATTTCGCAATAAAAGGTGTTCTTTCTCAGGGTCTAAAGATTATCTGTGCCAAATTTCATCAAAATCGGTCCAGTAGTTTATGCGTGAAAACCATACATACATACATACATACATACATACAAACCTTTCCTCTTTATAATATTAGTATAGATAATAGTTCACTATTAACGACTAGATTCTTATTCGCGTATTAAAAGACCGTCGAAAAATGTGATAAAACATTCATTGAAATTGACGCCTTATGTCGTGGCAGTAAGGTTCAAAGTCTATTGTATCGCTGATTAGAAAACTCTGCCTAATGTTTTAGGCAGTGCGTGAAGGCAGAGTTTTGTGACGGACAGATTTTGAACGTGTTCTCGATTCTTAAAAAAATGTTTTTTTTTTTTGTTATTTTCGCCTACACAATATTATTCTACTACTAAAAGATATGTCCACCGCGTGTTTGTATGTCGGTATATATGTCGCAGGTTAATTGTATTATTTCGCCATTTACAAACGCCGTTTTAAAACTACACAGAAATAGGTAGTTTTAAAAACAAGAACCTAACCTAACCCACCCCCTTATCCAAACCAAAAATTTCTGATTACGAATTCTCGACATACAAAATGCCGAGCGTTTGTAAAGTGACAGACGCCGTTTATAAACAGAGGAAATTGTACAATTTGCCTGCGACATATACAACACATCGCTAAATTTATGCATGTCCATACTTTACACCCTCTTTTTCGACAAAACATGTTCTTTTTTTTTCAATTTTTTTCTCATTTTTCCTACAGATAAACATCCTCCTGCTAATAGAGATGTCGACCGCGTGTTTGTGTGTCGGCATGCACAATATATCACTTGGTTTGTGCCTGTCAGTAC
Source organism: Colias nastes (assembly GCA_907164665.1). NCBI lineage: Eukaryota > Metazoa > Arthropoda > Insecta > Lepidoptera > Pieridae > Colias > Colias nastes. Next base: position 2,372 of record CAJQZM010039106.1, on the reverse strand, counting down.
TGTACACCCCCCTCGGGTTGTTGGTGGATGTAGGAGGGGAGGGGAGATGGAGGTTAGTGGAAAAAAACTCGAAAAAAATTAAAAAAATCCATTGTGAAGTGGGATCATGTGCGATTTTTTATACCTGGTCTTTAAAATTTGACATTGTGATTCTATAAAACTAAAAATTAATATTAATTCATATAAATATAATATTAAAATTAAAAATGTGAAAGTAATTATTTATGTGTGTCTGTTACGTTTTCAACGCGTAAACTACTAAACCAATTTTAATGAAATTCTGGGAAATAACTAGTTTGAACGCGAAATAGGCTACAAAATCGTGCATGTGCCATAACATTTTTTTTAGAAGGGTCTTATATATGATTCTAACATGTAAGATGGTAGGAAATAGCATAGAAAAATAGAAAATTAACATTAATATTATCTTTTTTCTTTCAGCAAATTCATAACCACGCTAAAAAGGCTTATCTGCCTGCTACTACAACCGCTCATCGCAGTAACTCTAGCAATGATGCTATATTCCCGGGTTCTGTTCCCGGAGGAGGGAATCACGGGAGCAGTAGGGAGGGGGAGGGATGCGGCTATGCAGGGGGTGATGTTCGCTATAGTAGACTCGCTGGTGAGTTGAACTCAAACTCTAAAAAAAAAACTTTTCGGTCATGGGAAATTTTTGCATAAAAATTAATTATTTATAAAGATTTAATTATTATATAATATGCATTTTTAACCAACATAAGAAAAGGAGGATGTTCTCTAACTTTTGACTGGGTGAACCTAATTTGTTTTTTTTTTTGCCTACCATGTGCAAATTTAAAAAAGGCACACAACCCTCCATGGGTTTTCATCTTCTATAATATATTCCTTAATGCTATAGAGAAACGTCAAAAGTTTTTTCAACCTTGCCTAACTTTTTATTACGCAAGTGATCATAAAAAATACGTCTCATCTGGTCTCTTATGACCGAATTTACCGCCAATTTTCAATTTTTCAGTACATATTTATATTATTATTTTTTTTAGATTTACGGCAACTGGTTGTTCAACGTCGTCACAGCAGTATTATTACCTACGTGGATTATTTCCTGGCAAATATTATGTACTTCAGTCAGTGTTTGATGTTTTTATTATAATTATGACAATTAGAAATACATTATTTATAATACTGTTGCGTTTTATTTATTGAACACCGTTTTTAATATTTTCGTTTCGTAAAAATGAGAAATTAAGCGAAGATACCTAATAATTTAAGTAAATTGATTATCGTAAATAATAATATAAATGCGAAAGTAAGTCTGTCTGTCTCTTCTTCATGGCCTAAACACTGAACCGATTTGGATGAAATTTAGTACAAAGATACATTGAGACCGGAGAAAGTACATAGGATGTTTTTCTCAAACTCAAACATTTATTTATTAAATTAGACTTCTTCTAATAATTATTTTGAATCGTCATAACATATTTTTACCATTTACCACCGATTCGGAAAGCAGTATCTATGGAGACGAATCGGCAAGGAACTCCATAATTGCTCTTTTAAAATCATGTCAATATTACTATTTAATTTTACATAATACTAGCGGTCCGCCCCGGCTTCGCCCGTGGTACCTACATATGAAAAATAGATGTTGGCCGATTCTCAGACTTACCCGATATGTACAGAAAATTTCATGAGAATCGGTCCACCCGTTTCGGAGGAGTATGCAGACTAACATTGTGACACGAGAATTTTATATATAAGATGTAACTACATATATTATAATATGCCAAAGAACTGTCCTGTGGTTCTTACGCAACAACCCTCCATGGGTTTTCATCTTCCATATATTCCTTAGTCTGTAATAGGCTCTCTGAACTAATACATTTTTTACATAAGTTTAAATTTAGCACTACTAAACTCTTTAATTTTATCCCGGTAATCCCATGGGAATTGTGCGGGTTTTCCTTTGACTACGCGGACGGAAAGTGATAATAATTTACGGAATTTCCAAGATACGTAAAAAGATTTTTAACCTTTTATCATATTTCAAACATTGAGTTACTATGTACTACGTACTAGAGAGGCCATCGCTACTACACTATTTGTAACACTAGTTAGAGTAGGTTAGAGTCAATCGTCTCAAACCAATTTTTTTTTTGATACATTGATTGGTTTTAATTGATAAGTTTATTCATATTCTTTTAACAAGATAAACAATATTTATTTGTTACATTGATTGGTTTTAATTTATAAGTAATAAGAGGCAGAATATCTACAAAGTGTATGACTAACTAGCCGCCCCGCGCCGCCGCGCGCCCCGCACAGATTTTGTTTGTGGTGTCCTCTCTATAATAATACCACAATGATTTCAAATAAAATATCTTTCTCCTTTT
>CAJQZM010039105.1:33618-61698 GCA_907164665.1 Colias nastes | reverse complement strand
TGGCCCAAAAACAAAATGGTAGCCCATATTTGGTTACTTTCCTCTATCATTTAAATCACCCAAATTACAAAACAGTCAAATAATAACATAAACATTTTACAGCCAATAAATTAGCGATACATTATATTGATCTGTGTTGACAATGACACGAATATTTATCACGTTATCAACGTTTAACCAACGGAACCCGATAGCCACGCGATAAAAATTTACAACATCCATAAACAAAACACTATCTCAACTATTTAAATTGCTTTACAATATCGTTAATCACGCAACCATTGTGTCTATAGCGCTGTAAAGATGTACACTACAGTGCGCGGCAAATAAAGGAACGCACGAGTATGGAGACGGGCCTCGAGTGCAGCTCGAGTGAGGCTGGCGGGGGGCGCCGGGGAGCGGGGGAGCGGGGAGCCGCGGGGCGTGCACTATGTACCCGAAAGCTCGCGCGCCCATTGGCCGCCGCAGCCTCTCAAAGCTCCCGAGGCGGGCAGACCCGACCTGACTATAAATAGCTACGCCCGCCTCCGCGCACGCCAGTCTGCTCCTCGCTCGCAGCGTACACGCACGCGCGAGCCGCCTTATCTAGTGTATTTACAAGTGCATCCACCATGGTGAAGTTCGAAGGAGATTTCAGTATAAACGCGATACTCATGAACCATGCGGTTTCCAAGCCGCCCCCGTCCCCGACCACGTCGAACACGACGCCGTCGGAGGCTGATCTTAGTGATTCGGAATTAGACGTGACCGGCACTGAGCCGGTCGACTGCACCAAGCCCAAGGAAGACGACAAGAAAGATAAGAAACATGAGAAACCGGCGTACAGCTACAACGCGCTGATCATGATGGCGATCCGCAACAGCCCGGAGAAGCGACTAACATTAAACGGGATCTACGAGTACATTATGACAAACTTCCCGTACTACAGGGAGAACCGTCAAGGCTGGCAGAACTCGATCCGCCACAACCTCAGTTTGAACAAGTGTTTTGTTAAAGTGCCGCGACATTACGACGACCCCGGCAAGGGCAACTACTGGATGTTGGACGCCTCGGCCGAGGATGTGTTCATCGGCGGCACGACGGGCAAGCTGCGCCGCCGGTCCGCGCTCAACGGCCGGTCGCGGCTCGCTTGCTTCAAGCGGCCGCTCTTCCCTGGCGGCCCGTTACCTGGAGGCTATCCGCCCACAGCTTACTCACAACTAGTTGGCCTATACTCTCAACTGCTGTACCAGCGATACGCGCCAATGCAAATGAAGACTCCGCCAGTTACACCGAGCGCAGTGCACCCGGCATTCAGAAACGAAATGAACTACCCTCTGCAGTACCCTACAGGATTATACTCTGAGAGGTTACCGTCCGGTCACTTCTTGGGACAGTCACCTCTGCTACAAAGCTCGCTGCAGAGTTCTCCAATGTTGTCGCAAACGTCGCCACTTCTACCGCCATCACCGCCGATGCTGTCGCACTCGCCCCCGCACTCCGGCGCGTCCAGCCCCGAGCTGCCCTCCCCCTCGCACCACCCCCTCACCCCACACATCTACAAACCCGTGACAGTGCTGACGCGGCAGTAAACCTCAAGAGGCTGAATATTATAATTATAAATATCTGTGATTTAGTTCTAATACCTGTGGAATAGTTGAAGGTAATCATTGCAATATTATGTGTAACTCATCTTAGCATTCCGCTTTCGTTTGTAAATATAAAGTGTATATTTATTAAATTAGCTTTAAGGAAAAGATGTAATAAACAAAGATATCGATCTTACTATTCGCTTTCATTTCCTCTCCTCGATACTTTTAAATTTAAATGAAACCTAACAGTTATAACTAGATAATACCAAAAAATCAAACTTACAAATGAAAAACAATGTTTATGTAATGAATTACGAAACTCATTTTCGTCACAACAATACATATATTTTAATAATTAAACTAACAATCAAGGAAATAACGACTAAACACAATAGTAAATATGTACAAGAATAAATTTTGTTTTTATTTTGGAGTAGGTAAACAATTTATACTAACGTAAGCCGTGGTCATAGTTCAATTAATTCGGTATACCTACCTACCTATATTTTACATTGTCAATAATTACATTGAATTACATGATCTAGTTATATTTTGGAGTATATTACCTACAAAGGAAATATAGTTAATATAAATTATTCTTATCATTAGAACGAAAAGATCTATAAAATATTTCTTGAAACCTAAAATCACTCATCGGTTAGGCCTATTTCTAATCACGGTAGGTACCTACGTACAGTGAACTAAAAAATAATCTTATTACCTATTTAATTTATTTTAAACTCTGATAATGTCATTAAATTATAATTTATCTCAACAGTTGCAATATTATAGTTACCTGTGTTTTAATCTCAACATTTTCTTTTCTTGGCTTCAATATCTCTACATAGAGATTTAAGCCAAGATTTAGTTAATATATTTAACTTTTAAGTATTTAAATAACATAAGTGTTTATTTTCTATTTCACAATAGTACAAACTAAATGAACCAGGATAATGCTGATTAAACTAGATTGAATGAAAGGATTCGGATTTATTATAAGCCTTTAATCTTGTCTGTAACGGTTGCCTAAACCAATTTTTTCTTTAATTTTATCTTAAACTAGCTGCTCCGCGCGGTTTTACCCCCGTAGCTCCACTCCTCTTAGCCGTAGCGTGATGATATATAGCCTATAATCTTCCTCGATAAATGGGCTATCTAACACCGAAATAATTTTTCAAATCGGACCAGTAGTTCCCGAGATTAGCGCGTTCAAACAAACAAACAAACTCTTCAGCTTTATAATATTAGTATAGATAGGCAATAACTACCTTCTAAGAATGCGCAGATTATTAAAAAACAATTATTCTACTTACTCATGTTTATTCAATTTGTTTTCATTGGTAAAAACACAAAATAACGTTAGGTGAATCGTAGGTCATGGATTACGGAAGTCAGTATATTTTAGGCGCATTGTATTAATTCATTAAATTAATATCTTTGCGATTAGATATTTTTGAAGTGAAAACTTCTTTAGCGGCGTTGAGCACTTTTTCTGTAATGGGTATAAAATAAAATTGACACGTGACCTGATCGAAAAAGCGTTAAGACGGATGGAGAGAATCAAGTTTTCACTTCTGCCGGCACTCCCGGAGTGCAACCCGTTTTTTTTCTGGAACTAAGGTACCTACTTTATATAGTGAGAGCTAGTGAGATATTGTTTCGATGCATTTTAATTTTTAAAATATTTTTATAAAACTTCGCTGCGTATTTTTTCATTCGCTCTTTAACTATGTACCTATTTTATTCAGGCTAAAGGTACAATTCCGAGACGGGTCGCAGACTGCAACCGCAGGCGACACTGTGGCTACCGGCTGCGGTTACCGCAATGCTGCCTGCGGTCGCTATTCCAACTGCGGCTGCATGCCGTGGCTGCACAATGCACAGAACGCAAAAGTCATAAGAATTCACCAATTAAAATATAAATAAACAAATAGTTGCCATGGCAATAATTGGCATTTGCATACTGCAGTCTGCGGTCGCTGCGCGCCGCGGCCGCACGCTGCGCGTTGCGTCTGCAGGCAGCAGTGTTGCCGCGCTTGGAATCAATTTCATAGATGTTCATAGAAACAAGTGCTGTCGCTTGCAGTTTGCTGTTGCAGTTTGCGGTCTGCGGCCCGTCTCGGACTTGTACCTTTAAAATTGAAACATCTGGATTTTCTGTAAATATACCTATAGCATATAGTTACTTATTACATAGGTAGAAATCTATATTATGATATATAGGTACTATACCTATAATTGTAGTTATTTCATTATTTTATGTATGTTTATCCGCACATCTCGAATAGAATGTTATGCATTGGCAATATAGGTACCTACACCTAGGCTAGAGGAACCTCAATAAGAATATATTCATTTTAAGTTTTTATATCTTGAATTTTAGCTATTGAACCCTAAAAAATTAAAAACGTTCCTTTTAGCGGAAGACAAATAGTTTTCGTAGTGTATTGCGTAATATTTATTGGTGTATTGTTTGCGATGAGACAATTTAAATTCTTTTGTATTTAAATGTTTGATTTAATTTGGTAAACGCATCCATATTCATTATTGCTAATGCTAATTTTATTAGATATCTAGTTTATAGCTGAAAATAGTTGATTATGATTTATTTTAAAAATATTTTTTTTAAACATACAATATAAATAACTAGCTGCGCTTCGCGGTTTTACCCGCGTGGCTCTGCTCCTGTTGGTCTTAGCCTATAGCCTTCCCCGATAAATGGGCTATCTAGAACCGAAAGAATTTTACAAATCGGACCAGTACCTACCTAGTTCCCGAGATTACCGCGTTCAAACAAACACACTCTTCAGCTTTATAATATTAGTATCTATAGATAAACATATATAATTTCTAGCTTTATTGCGCTATGTAGGTAAGTACACTTCTTCTGAGATGTTTATGAGTTCCTCACAGTGCAAACAATTTAGATGTATGGATAATAATTTATCTACTTTATGTAAAATTATGTGAATTGATTCGTAAAATATCACCGTAAAAAAATTAAATCCCTACTAATAGGTATTATAAATGCGAAAGTAACTCTGTCTGTCTGTCTGTTACGCTTTCCCGCTTAAACCTCTCAACCGATTTTGATGAAATTTGACACAGACAATCTTTAGACCCTGAGAAAGAACATAGGCTACCTTTTATCAAAACACCACGCGGGCGAAGCCGCGGGCGGAAGCTAGTATTTTATAAAGTACATGACACTTTACATAAAGCAGATTATTAAAAACAACAACAACTCTGCGAATTTGAACTTATTTGTTATAATCCCAGCAAAAGCCTCTTCTCAGCTTAGTACATAATCTAACTTTTCTAAATACCCAATCCGGCTTAGCCGTTTTGCGTGTTTTAAATTTTTCATGCAAATATTTGATATTACATTATCCTTTTTACGGATTACCTATATAGGTATTTGTTTACTAAAAATATACAGATTAAGATTGAAGACATAGATTATATCTATTCCGTATCTGTTTGATAGTGGTTTATTTTTATGATTTTATCAAATAATTCTTGTTTATAATAAAACCAATTATTTCATCTATTTTCGGGTCATCATTTAATTTATAACAGATCGTAAAGATAATGTACATTGTCATTTATTTATGAGTTGGAAATGGGTAAAATAAAAATACTGGGACGATTATAATCTTCAAATATTGATATCTGATTACTTATTTACTCAAATCTATACATATAATAAAATCGTAGGAAAGTCAAAACTGTACATTGAACATTTTTTTAAATAATACTTGGGGCGTGATCTACAATTAGATACCAAAGCCAAAAATATCGTTTTTAGAATTATTTTTGTCTGTTTGTCTCTATGTATGTTCGGGCTAATCTCAAAAAGTGCTGCTCCATGCAGTAGTTTTTTTTTTTTTACTTCAAATTTGGTACAGAGATAGCTTGAGACCTGGGGAAGGATATAGGATAAGTTTTATCCCGGAAATCCCACGAAAACGGGAATTATGCGGGATTTTCTTTGACAACGCGGACGAAGCCGCTGGCGAAAAGCTAGTAGGTATTATAGGTAGGTATATAATCAAAAATGAATTATCTTCTAGAGCGATAAGAAACAAATAAACAGATAATTTCAAATTTATATCTATTATTGATATGGATAATATTATATCTAAGCCAAAACAACGTTCATTCTTAAAAGATAAACAATTATTTATGAAGATATTACAAAATATTAGAAAAGAAATTATTTCAACAGGTAATTCTGAAGGTATTTATTTCATCATTGCAAAATCAATTAATTTTACCTTTTTAATGATTGCACAGTAACCTTTGGTAAATAATTTATTTTTAGCTGAATCTTTTTTATCTTAGTAGCTAGCTACCGTGGTTGAGAGTAACTTGCCATGTTTGGTTAATGCCCATAGTCGCCACGCTGGGCATGCGGGTTGGCGACCGCAGAGCATAGCATTTTGTATCGGCAATGCTGCTGCCCATTGCCGGCCTGGTATATTTTGCTATGCTGCTTTTTTCGATGGTTATACCGCCATCAGTCGGTCGTCAGAGCCTCGTCCGTTGTTCATCAGGATGCACCGCGTGAAGGTGAGGTTGACAATAGGAGCACTCAGATGTTGTTGTGCTCCCTTATATCCCCTTACCTTAATAGGGCTAAGTGGCGTGCCATGGGTGAGACCTACGTCCAACAGTGGATGAACACAGGTTGAAAGAGCTAGCTACCATTTTGATTTATTTTTAGTACCTAACTAAAATATTTACCTTTTTTAATATGACAAACTGGCATGTGGTTCGCCTGGTAGCGATTCGTGTCCGAAGATGTGTTGCCGACTTTTTACGTTACGTGCTGGCCACGGACAATTCGCTATAGCGAAAATTCGCGCGGCGCGACCGGCGGCGCGACTTGCGAATGAATCAAATGTATGGAAATGTACTGGGCATGCCACGCGCAGCGGCGACCAGCGAGACGACCGGCGAATTTCCCCGAGCGAATCGCGCGGCACGACTAGCGATCGATCGATTAGAGGTCTTTTAGAGGTAGACTCTCTTTTTAAATGCGCGGATATTACAGGCCTATCTGCTTTCTTATAAAAGACAAAATTCTGGATTCTATATTGTTGCGTTCGTTTATTAACGTAGAAGATTATAAAAAAATCTATAAAAAAAAGTAAAAAAAATCTAAATAATTTATTGTTTCACAGATTGTTCCTGTGGCGTACAATTTAAAAAATTAAAAATGAAAAGGTAAAAACATCGAAAATTGTTGACATAGGTAAGTAGTTAGGTAGTTGCGTACCTATATTCATTACTAGCTTTCCGCCCGCGGCTTCGTCCGCGTTTTCAAAGAAAAACCCGCATAGTTCCCGTTCCCGTAGGATTTCCGGGATAAAACCTATCCTATGTGTTAATCCAAGTTACTCTCTATATGTGTGCAAAATTTCATTCAAATCCATTCAGTAGTTTTTACGTGAAAGAGTAACAAACATCCATACATCCATACTTACAAACTTTCGCCTTTATAATAGTAGTAGGATTCATTACCATCAAATTCATCGTATCAAATACTAATATAAAATTTATCCATTACTAGCGACCCGCCCCGGCTTCGCACGGGTGCAATGCTGATACTAAATAAACTACAGAAAAACTGTGAACGTTGTATATAAAAACATAGCGGCCCGCTCCGGCTTCGCACGGGTATAAAATAATATATATAGCCGGGCGGCCGGCCGGTACCGCCGCAAACGCTACGTCCCGCAATTTTTTTAGGGTTCCGTAGCCAAAATGGCAAAAACGGAACCCTTATAGTTTCGTCATGTCCGTCTGTCCGTCTGTCCGTCTGTCCGTCTGTCACAGCCGATTTACTCGGAAACTATAAGTACTACAGTGATGAAATTTGATGGGAATATGTGTTGTATGAACCGCTACAAAAATATGACACTAAATAGTAAAAAAAAGAATTGGGGGTGGGGCCCCCCATACATGTAACTGAGGGATGAAATTTTTTTTTTCGATGTACATACCCGTGTGGGGTATCAATGGAAAGGTCTTTTAAAATGATATAAAGTTTTCTAAAAAACATTTTTCTTAAAGTGAACGGTTTTTGAGATATCAGCTCTCAAAGTCGTAAAAAGTATGTCCCCCCCCCTCTATTTTTATAACTACGGGGTATAAAATTCTAAAAAAAATAGAGGTGATGCATGCTAATTAACTCTTTCAACGATTTTTGGTTTGATCAAAGTATCTCTTATAGTTTTTGAGATAGGTTGATTTAACTGTAATTTATTATATTTGCTGCTACGGAACCCTTTGTGCGCGAGCCCGACTCGCACTTGGCCGGTTTTTAAATCTGTAATATCTTCGAAAATATTCACTTAAATCATACGGTGTAAAGGGCCATATAGATCTATATTAAATGAACAATGTATTCAAGGTATTTAATTGGTTAAGGATTAATGCTGTTTTGGTTAAAATCGCTTCGAAAATTAGCCATTATTTGTCGTAAAAAGTAAATGACAAAAAAAAGTTATTGTGGGTTATCCATAAGAGATAGACATATACCATCACGGACTTTTCTGTAGACCTTTTCAATGTGTACAATACTTAGTCATCGAGATAGTATACTTAGTACATTATTTTGATAAAACTCGTAGGGTTCAGCCTGCGTTTGCAATGTAAGCGGAAAAAATGTAATTATTTACGACATCACATTAGAAACCTCGAAAATAACAGTACTTCTCCACTATTTAATGGATGTTATTATACATATAAACCTTCCTCTTGAATCACTCTATCTATTAAAAAAAACCGCATCAAAATCCGTTGCGTAGTTTCAAAGATTTAAGCGTACAAAGGGACATAGGGACATAGGGACATAGGGGCAGGGAAAGCGACTTTGTTTTATACTATGTAGTGACAAACAAACTTACAATCACATTTTTCCTATTAATAATACAAATGTAAAAAAAAAACACAGGTCAAAATAACCTTGTCGAACATCCACGACAATCGGATACTCGTCAATCATGATGTCTTCATTGGTTCACAGATGTCGCTACTGATGAAAAACCTTTAATTTCTCTCCATTCACAGGTAATACGCACTTTATTGTACATGATGTTTTTGTGGACGAGCCATAAGCGGAAGCGATATTAAGATATTAAATTATTTTATGTATTTTTAGAATCTAAGAATCTTTATTTATTTTGTTTTCACTCAAATGAATTCGTGTTTGAAGTAAGGTAAAAATTAACACCTATTCTTACTTAAATGATAACATAATTAAAATATGTTCATGATATAAACTATCCAACACAAACAATTGTACACAAGTAGTAAATAACACAAACAACGCGCATTGTTAATCACTTTAAAATACAATATTATTTCTAGTGCTTAAAATTTAATTTAAGCTTATCTCTATGTCAAATGCGATCAGCTGTTTTTCCCTGAAAAAGTAACAGTCCATCTATCTATCTCCGTAAACATAGTTAAAGAAGAAGCACAGATAACTAAATTTTTAACGTAGTTTTTAGTAACTTAGAATTTAGTTGATAGAGCCAAGAACTCGCTAATAAGAAAATTTAATAATTTTTAATCGACATTCCCAAAATGATGAAAATCTCTCAACGCATATGTATGTTCTTCAATCGAAATTTGATTAAATCGCCACAACTCGTATCTTGTTCCATCAACTCTTTAGCACCCGACAGACAGACAAGCAAACAATCCCTCAATCCGAGCTGTCAGTAGCCATCATTAATCATCCCGTCTTGTCCTCACTAAACCAACAAGTAAATAGTTTTTATACCGTTTTATTTTTATTTATACTAAACAAATATGGAATCCGTCGATTAATAGGTTTTGATCGAATGAAAGAGTCAAAATAAATAAGAAACTTGATTAAAACAATAAAAATGATCAAGATTTTTAGTTATTTTTTTTACAAAATAGTTGTAGATAGAAATCTTTCCTCTTTTTATATATTAAATTATGAAAACTTACGTAAATTATGAAAATTATTATTATAAACACCTCCATCTAGTTTTTTTTATATTAGCGTCACCTGTATGTTTGTAAGTAACCGACTTCTTTAGACTCGATTTTGAGTCACTTTAAACGGACAGATTTAATTCAAACTTTGTACACTTATCAAGAATCGGTGACAATACAATAATTTCATGAGTTTACGCGTGTTTTTTTTAACTATATTGATTACTATTTCAATTAGAAATGACATTGTATGAAAATTATCATTTCAAATAAGCTATCAGTAACTTTATCAGGAAGTCGAGTAACAAGCCTAAGTATTTTAGAAGAATATAAAGTCCCTAGGGAGGGAATACCACCATGCTGTCGCTTAGCAACGCTTGTCACTAAGAAGATGTAGTGTGATTTATAGTTTTTGAATGTGTCCAAGATTTGTTTCTTTGAATAGATATGTTTCTTTGTTTGTATTGTGTGGGGAATTGCGAATATTGACCCATTGTAGTGTAGATTGTTTATTTCATATATTGAACGTACCTATATGGGAATCTATACTAATATTATAAAAAGTTTGTTTGTTTGCTTGAACTCGCTAATCTCAGGAACTACTTGTCTGATTCGAAAAAATCTTTCAGTGTTAGATAGCCCATTTATCAAGGAAGGCTGTAGGCTATATAATTATCATCACGTTAAGATCATCAGGAGCAGAGCAATGCGGGTAAAAGCGCGGGGCACAGCTAGTATAAGTATAAAGAGTAAATATTTGATTGAATTCAAGTTTTTTTAGGTCTTTTTACTTTTATTTTTCAAGTTTTTTATAAACTACTTATTACTAATAAGAAAGATACCTTCCATAAAAAAGAAGTGAAGTTTTAAAAAACAAGTAGAGTTAAATAATTTTCAAATTTACGCATTAAAAATTATTTCTCAATTAAATCACATTATTTACGAATCACAAGTGATATTAGTGCTAATTTTTATTTCCCGGGTCATCAAACAAATCTAGATTGAACCAGTAATACTTTCTAGAGCGGATTTAGTCACTAAACTAAACACTAAAACAAAATAATTGTTCAACATTGTGTGTAAATGAGTAACAATCATGTAAACAATGTAACTTTTCATCAAATTGTGACGCCATTACAAGGTTACGCCGTACACGTGTCAGTTTCATTAACCGATTGTTAAAAATATTGTTTTTCATAATATGTAGGTGCTGAACTGCTACAAACTAGGTAGATAAGAATAGTTACTATTATGTTCAATCTATACTAATATTATAAAGCTGAAGAGTTCGTTTGTTTGAATGCGCTAATCTCAGGAACTATACTTGTCCGATTTGAAAAATTCTCACGGTGTTAGATAGCCCGTTTATCGAAGAAGGCTATATATATCAACACGCTAAGACCAACAAGGGCGGAGCAATGCGGGTAAAACCGCGGGGCACAGCTAGTTTACTTATAGGTATTATTATACAGACGAAACGTCTGTGGATTTGTGAGGATATATGGGTTATTTCTGGATTAACGGAACAGATTCAGAAAATGCTTTTACCAATTTTCTGCAGTTGTTCTCATTATTTTTTAAGCTGATACGGATATTTTATGAATATAGTTAATAAAGTGGTGCTTTTAAATAAGGAGATTTTTATTCTATACCTCAATAAAACAGAGCTGCAATATTCCAAAGTTTGTATGAAGATAGACTTCCTAAGTGTTATTGGAAAATTACATGAGCGAAGAAAATACTAGCTGTTTACTGTGGTTTCGTCCGGTTTGAAAAAAAAAAATGTTTTCATATTAAAGGATAAACATGATATTTAAAAGAATAGAATGCTTGCATAAACTCCATCGAGATTGAAGCCAAAAATATAGTTTTTAGATTTTTTGTCTGTTTGTCTGGGCTAAACTCAGAAAGTAGTGGAAACTGTACATGGATTTACTTCAAATTTGGTACAGAGATAGCTTGAGACCTGAGGAAGAAAAAGGATAGGTTTTATGTGGAAATCCCAAAGGAACGGGAACTATGCGGGTTTTTCTTCGCCTACGCGGGTGAAGCCGCTGGCGGAAAGCTAGTGCTTAAATAAACTTCGAAAAACTTAAACGTGTCGTAAAATTATCATTCAGCATACAAAAAAGGGCCTTTTTATCCTAATTTTGACCTGAATTTTATAAATACCTCAAATACAATACAAGACTTCGACCCCTTTTTTATTTTTTTTTTAAAGTGGGGAAATCTTGCATAGATACCCACGGCCTCCGGGGAAGGGGCCGTGGGTTATGTCGGATTCCGACCGACCAAAACCCCACTGTGTTCCGTCAAGCCGCATCAACGACAGGGCCAAGGGTATAGGTAGAATTCGTCCGTGACCCCATCAGCGGCAGCCCGTCGCCGGGCCCAAACAAAGACCTGCTAATTTCAATAAATTTGCAATACTTACTAGAATATACATAATTACAATATTTAACATTTATTTTTAGATATTTTTAGATGTAGATATATTTTGAATTTGTTCTTCATACATTCAAAGACACAACTACAAATAAATGAATCCAGAAAAATCTGTAGAAATGTACCTAGTTTGAATTTGTAGTTGATGCTGTTTTATTTTAAAAATGAGTAGAGCGGATACAGATGTGATGTAGAATTATTTTAATATAAGTATATTTTATGTTTTTCTTTTATCTCAAAAAATCTATCTATGAGTATAGCTAAACTTCATGAAAATCCGCCCAGTCATTTCAGAGCCCAAGAACAACATACATACATTTAAAGTAACATTAATAAACTGGTAATTTCAAAAACAAACAAACCGAATGTAAACGCTTAAAATATAAGTACTTAATTAATTTGGAATTCATTAATAATCAATTATGATGTTGCTCTAGCGACGATGTTTCTTACGATTTTAAACTATACCTAGTCACAGTTATCAATTTTATTTACAAGTAGATAATTATTTATTTGAGTTATTTTAAGTTGGAACTTAATTTTGTAAAAGTTGGATAGTAATTTAAAAATAAAGGAAATTAATGGAAGGAATTTAAAATTAAAATATTACCTACACATATACCTACCTATTATTTCTTCATCACCAGAGAATATACCATCATTGATCATATTCGCAAAAATCAAAATGAAAATATATGGGAAAAAAATTGATTTTTTATTATTGTTATAGGTACATTTCGTAGTATTCACCCCAGTGAGAAGATCTAGGTATGAATTATGATTTGATATACCAACCTACCTATTATTAAAAAACGAAATATAAAATAAAACGTATCTAGAGATTTACCTACATAATAAACTCTTGCCATTTTAATTTTTTTTTATTAATTAATAATTATGTGTGTTTCTTCAAGAAATGTCGCAGTTGTTTAGTTTCTAATTCCAAGTATATTTCCCCATACTTTAGGTATTCCATTTACCTTAAACGGTAACTCAAAGCTGCTGAAAAAATCGATTGATCAGTTTTTGCATATATTCTTCAATATAATATTTATTTTTGAATAATTGTTGCTTTTACAAAAGGCACGTGTATTTAACTAATTCAAGGTCAATTTATTATTAAAACGAACGTTTTAGAAGGTTACTTTAAGTAGATTTACATAAAAGCAATGTAGCCATTTACATGAAACTCTTACGTTTTTCTAAACGATAAAACTCGATAGGTACGTGACATTAAAAAGTAATACTAATAGGTACCTACGTGAAAGAATCAAATTATTTTTTAGTGTTGACTAGGTATACTAAGTTAAAAATGATTAGGTATGTTGTTTTATTCCCACTGCAGCGATATTATAGGACACCAGCTAAGAGGCTATAGTTATCAAATAAACACTAAAATAAACAATAATCCACCACAATTTGCCAAGTGCATATTGTTAGATATCTTATAATTGACTGTGTTATGTTTTACTCGAGATTTATGGAGATTCTTGCCGGTTCTTCTCATAACATAATATTTTAAACATTTACCACCGATTCGGAAAGCAGTATCCATGGGCGTAGCCACGGTGGGGCAGGGTGGGGCGCTTGCCCCACCCTGGCTCTGAACTGGAAGGTACCTACCTAACCAAATATAAAAAATAAATTATCTAGGTACCGACTACAAAACTTAATATCCGTAAGAAAATTCACACTCGAAAGTCGATCTAAACAAAAAGCTTGCGCACTATTGACCACAAACGTAATCCTTTTGTTCCTCGTTTGTGAGTGTGAGTCAAATATCTATGTGCAATCATTTGACATTTACCTCTAAATTGACTGATTAACAAATTGTCATACGCTCAGCGCTCAAACAGCTGAAGTTAGGGACACATTTTTGGATGATGACCATAAAAAAATGCTGAAAGATCCAGGTGGAGCTTCCCTCGTAATATTAAAGAAAAGTTTTTGGCCGATATCCCAGGAACTATCCACTTTAGGGCAAAATTTAATAAGGCTTTTTTGTAGAGAGTAAAATTTTGCATCTTTTATACCCTGTAAACTTTTTTGTAAAACTTACCGTTTACGATTTATGTCCTATTTAATGAAACGGTTCATCGTTTTAGGCTTAGATTTTTGGCTAATAACTTATAATAATATTGGATTAATCAATAAAATGAATCTATCCATTTTTAAGAGCACAACACCTTTTGTTTGAAACTTTTTTTTGCCCACACTTTTTGAGTAATTTAACGTTAATTTTGGATCATTAGGCTTAAAATAGAAAATTTCCAGGAATGAATAGCATATAATGATACAAATTCAACAAATTAATTAAAATTTATGTCCTGTAGTACTTAAAACTTAATACCTAGTTTATTTCCTCACATCATGCTATAGTAATGGACTTTTTAAATATTTTATTTTATTAAAGTGAAACTTTTATTACATCGTCTCAAACTTTTTGGTCTGTGTAGCGCATGTCGCGTGACGGTCGAACCGTACGATAATTATGTACAAATACGATAATTTTGTGCCTAAGTTTCACTTTTACCGTGGTTTCATAAAACCACACAACATTTTTTTTTATTATATTTCGTACTACTATACATATACATTATATTGAGTAATTATTTTACATTCGGATGCAAGAATAAAATAAAAAAACGAAAGGAGAATATTAAAAAAAGTTAATTATAAATTCATTTTTCAATAAAAAAAAATCGAAATTTTCTGAAATATTTTGCCGTTTCAGAAACGGCGAAAATTCACTTGCATTGCATATCTCTTCTTCGTCTCCATTACATCCGTAAAAATACTTTTGTGCTACCGCGTCACTCGCCGAGCGCCCGCATTTCTACATTTAACACTCTTCAACTCCAAAAATATGGGCACTAGTACTAAAAAATGGATAAATGAATTTTAGTGATGAATCCAATATATTTTAAGAGTTGTTAGCCAAAAACGATGAACCGTTTCATTAAATAGGCCATAAATCATAAACAGTAAGTTTTACAAAAAAGTTTACAGGATATAAAAGATGCAAAATTTTACTCTCTACAAAAAAGTCCAAATAACTTTTGACCTTAAGTGCATAGTTTCCGAGATAACGGCCAAAAACTTTTTTTTAAGATTGCGAGCGAAGCTCCGCTTGGATCTGTCAGCATTTTGTGTTTTTTTTTGTCAGTGATGCTTTAGTTACCTAAAATAAAAATGAAATTGGATCGGAAATTTAGTACGAGGTTAAATTCTTTATTTACTGGGTTATGTCTACAATTTAAAATAGTTTAATTTTCCATTTACGTAGACATACATATTTAGTATTTTTCATGATAAAAAGAAATTAAAACTATCATATTATTATTAATCATATTATGGTATTTATAGAAAGATAAACTATGTAATATATTTTTAGGGTTCCAAACCACAAAAGGAAAAAAAACGGAACTCTGATAGGATCAATTTTATGTCCGTCTGTCTGTCAAGACCCTTTTTCTCAGGAACACGTATACGTACGGAGGGTATCATGCTGAAATTGTGAAAAAATCAAACTACTAGCTAACGCAATCAAAAAGATGAAGCCGTTTTGCTGAAAGTTTTCGACATTCGCATGGGTCGCAAGGAATCAAAACCTACAAAGTACTTCCTGTGAACCCAGAATGAATGAAATTTTGTATGAAGTAGTCTTATTACAAAATTTCAAGGTTTCTTTGATTCCCTTGTAAATGTCGTAATTTGTGAAAATTTGCAACATAAACGGCTGTATCTTTTGAGTGTGTTGGTTTATAAGTTTGTATTTTTTCACAGCTTCAAGAGACGGTAGACTTTAGTATTCAATATTAATTTCAGCTTGATACCGCCACGCGTTCCTGAGAAAAAAGGTCTTTTTAGACAGACAGACGGACAACCTTCGGACAACAAAGTGATTTTATAAGGATTTCGTTTTTTCCTTTTGAGATCCGAAGCCCGAAAAATTAACCGGGATAAGACCACGTGTATAGTTGCTAGTTACATATTATTTTTTATTGTTGCCCCACCCTGAGCCCATGGCTAGCTACGCCCATGGCAGTATCTATTCAAAATTGCTTCTAGAAGAAGCCCAATTGAATAAATTAATGTTTGAGTTTGAATTTAAGGCAATAGTTACATGAATAATGGACACAGGGAAATTAAACTTTGTACATTTAATAACATTACTCTTCCACTTTCAATGAAACATTCTATAAATAAACGTTTTCCTTATTTGCTACACAAATTCTTAATGAATTCTATACATAGTATTAAATGATTTATAAAAAAACTTTTCGATAATCTGACCTAACTTTTTTTTTCAGGCCTGATCGAGGTCCGGTTTTTTGTTTCAATAAAATTTACACTTTCCTTCTTTGTAAATATTAAAAGCACAAGCGAAATAGAGTGAAACAAATATCTAATAATTATGATTTTTATACTTAGGTATTATAAAATAATGCATGCTATGATATATTTTAAAGTCTAATAAAACATTTATTTATTCAAGTACCTAGACTTAATTTAGAAGCGCATTCGAATGCAGTAAGAAATGAATAATGATTAAGCATGTTCGGAAAAAATTCTAAAGATAAGAGTCTGCAAGAAACTCTAGTCTCTTATAAAATCATCTACCTAATGTAAAAAAATATGTCAGAGAACTGTCGTTCTGTAGTTTAGCAAAGTTCCTCCTATAATAGCAATGTAGCCCAAATCCAAAACTATTCATTTGATTACATTAAAAAAACAATTTACGCGCCACTGCGCCAACATGGCGTTAAAATATTATAGAACATTAATACGTAAACAATAACAATTAATTTTGTATTACAATAATGGTTTTAGCCATTCCAATAATGAAGCGTACGTGACCGATCACACGGCGTCTTGCAATCAAAACAAACTATTTATTTCATAGAAAACCACATTTAAAACCAATTAACTATTCAATACATTATCGAATATTGATCTAAATATAAACTTGATTAACCACAAAACATTGTGATAGATTTTGGACGAGGCTCCTAATTGTCGTATAGGTATAATGAAATGGATACAAAACTGTGTAAATAAGTTGAACTGATGAATATATCTGACTTATAAGTATGTAAGTAAAGCTGGATTACTTCAATGTAGGTACTATGGTGATATGCAAGAACAATATCGCATGAAGAATATTAGAATCCAAATCATGATCACCCATTGAGATACATGTACTACGTAGTACATATTAACTCAATGTGATCACCGCAGTTTCCTTAGAGCTCATGTCATACCTATACATCCCTTAGTTTTCTTTCTTCGATCGGGTCTAGTCAACATAATTAATAGATATTTATTTGATTATCTCGTATGTATTTTACCACTGTTTCCCTCATCTACTTGCCCTTTTTAACTGCAATGAGATAACATCTGTCTCCTGTATCTAATTCATAGGGAATCGAATCCAGATTCGGTTCCGAAGCTGAAACACTGTTCCTACCGAGATAGTCCGACACTTTACAGTAAGTGATATAATAAGTAAACATATAAGGTAGGTACATATCCTACCAGAATCGTTTGCCATAAAGCTGAAACCTAGTTTCAACAATCTAGGCTTCCTATTGGTGCTTACACGTGATTCTACAAAAATGTTATTAAATACGTAAATAGCATAGATAATAGATATACACTATATAGGTTACTATTAATAATAACTTCTATTTCTATTAAAAACTTGTTAAAAAGAAAGGAATGTAAAAAATGTCGAACTTCTTCAACCTAATTACTTCTGAATAAATGACGCAAATTAAATAATTAACATGAACTTAGCCGCTAATTATAGAATTGCCTGCCCCCAAAACACCTTATTATCTATGCTTACTAATTACTTTTTACATTATAATATTTTTACTTGTTTTCAAGACACAATTTTTGTACCAATGTATTAAAAAACCATAGATAACATATTGAACAGTTTTATTCTATACTATCTGTGCCCCGGTATTACCTGCATTGCTCCGCCCCTATTTGGCAGACTGCAGAGTGATAATATTATGTAAGCCTTCCTCGGTAAATGAGCTATCTAACACTGAAATAATTTTTCAAATGGGGCGCGTAGTTTTCGAGGTTAGCGCGTTCAAACAAGCAAACAAACTCTTCGTATAATATTAGTATACATACTTTCAAAAACAAAACCTTAATTTAGCAATAACCCTAACAATATTATTCACAATCAAACAATACAACTAAAAACAAGAACAGCACATAAATCTCAATTAACAACGTCCGTAAAAAATGCTAACTCAAACATAATTATCGAATAAACTATACAAAAACTGCCACCAACTAATAGAGTTATGAACCCGTTGAACGGATGCACAATTAATGATTTTGTTATTATTTGTCGGTAATCATCAAACGATGTCAAAATTCTGACGTATCAAGGCTTTGTGCTCGCCGCGGCTGGGCCGCTCAACCCGTTGCATCTATTAACATAAAAATTTTGTAATTGTAATGAAGATAAATGCTCGTATAACTAGGTTAAGAAGCTACGGTACGGAAAGTGTTTTAGTTAAAATTAACTTAATTCTATTTTATTGTGTACATCTCATTGGATAAGGCTTCCACTAAATCGTTATTGTAAATATATTCAAATTACATTTACCGGGTCGATATAGTATCGCCAGTCATTATTATGCTATGGAATAGCTATTTATACGGTAATTTTTCAATATAAAGTGTTCCTGTTAATTAGGTTATATTCTTCAGGCGATTGTTTCCTTGCCGTTGACTTATAAACACAGCAGTCTATTATTTGACATCCATAGCTGAGGTGCCAATTCACCTGGAAGAAAATGTTAGGTTTTATTGCATAGCTTTCAACTTTATGCAAGACAAGTTCTGAATCGAATTGAAATATTTGCGCTACTAAATGCATATGTTGATGGGGGATGCTCTTTGTCTCCTTATAACCTTTATCTCTGTCACAGAAACACATCATTAATCATTATGCTGATTTTTAGTAAAGTTAGTTCGTCAAAAACCATCAAGAGGAGGTGCAAGAGGAGGTGAATGTTCCTGCCCTATGCTAAAACGGCCAAGGAAGGTCTGTATCCGTACATTAAACTAGCTGTACAGTTTCATCCGCATTGCTCAGCTCCTATTGGTCTTAGCGTGATGATATATAGCCTATAGACTTTCTCGATATATGGGCGACTAAAAGATGGCCACAAATGGTTGGCCACATCTAGCTAGCCAACCATTTGAGGCCATACATATTACCTACTAATTATTGTATAGAAGTTTGGCCACAAATGGTTGGCCACAGCTGTACACAAAGACGATCAATCAGGTGGTAACTGCGCTCGCTAACTGTAACATCTCCTGCTTCGTGTTTACGTTTATTTACGCTTTGAACTCGCCGTATAGAGGGCGCTGGTGGACTTGCTAAATAATTATAGATGTTTTATATCAAACGTATTAAAAAAAATATATATTTGTTTAATTGCAATAAGTAAGATCTTTCTTTTCTCTTTCTTTCTTTTCATTCAAAATAAAACGTGAATGTCGTGATGTAGTTGTTGAATAAATGAATGAAACGCTTTATTGTACACCATTACAAATAGGAAAAACAGGCATAATTACATTAAGCAAAAAGAGAAGTGCACAAATGGCGGACTTAGGGTTACTAAGCCACCTATCTCTTCCAGGCATCATAAGATAGAATAAAATATATCATAATAGGTATAAATAATAAGGTTGATAAATACTTAGAAAACTAAATCATAGATGGTTTTACAGTAGCAAAGTAACAAACTGTTTATTCAATTCAATTTAATTTCAGATTCAAATTCGTGTAAAATGCATTTTCTATGTATTGAGGAAAAGTAATTTGTATCTAATATCAGTCACATCTATCTATAGCTATATGTATAATAATGAAACCCGTTTCGCCTTGTCACGGCATCACGTGTGAACGGCTGAACCGATTTCGATAATTCTTTTTTTATTATATTCCTTGAAGTACGAGGATGGTTCTTATGTAGAGAAAACGTAAATATGTACCACGGGCGAAGCCGGGGCGGACCGCTAGCAGGTATATATAAAGCAAGTGCGGTTAAACCCAATTTCACAATAATCTCTTATGTAAACATATGACTCTTCATTCAATCATTATCGTATTTCATGGAAGTGAGGGAAATTCGTTGTGGTAACGATTAATTAAATTAAATACAATAACATTACTTGCATAAATTGTTTTATATGAATGAAATCGGTTGACTTCAATAATTTTCCTCTTTATATATAATGCTAATAATGTAATGCATAAAAATAATAAAGAATGCTCCAATATTATAAACAAAAAATTTGATATTGTGTGAATTTTCAGTATATTTTATTTTCAGCCTCGGTAAAAATATGTTATAAAAATTGGTTAATATCCATTATTGGTCCACTGTAAGAAAAAATTCCTTTAAACATTGTAAGTCCATAGACACATTTGAAAACCTCAGCTCGATTTAAAATCAAGTCGATACATTATAATTTGCCTTCACGCTGTCTCTCCCGATCATTTCGCATATTATCGAGACGCATCTTTAAAAAATGACTAAACATTTTGATATTTTTTTCTACTATTTGTCCCCGGAGCGGGCTGTCACGCAATTGGTTTTGCCTGTAACGATACAGTCTGCCTTTTGATCTCGCCGCCCTTGCAAACACACAAACCAAAATGCACCCTATTTCTTAGAGTATAAGGTTTACGTTTATTTCTCACAAGTGTATCGAAGGCATTGGATATCTTTATTAATATGGGCAACCTCAGATGATCGATGATAACTAATTATTAGAAACATTTCGATGATTACACATTTAAAATGCACTTTATCGCACTGCAATAAGGTGCATAATATAAATTGAGATTAACAGACGATAATCGTCCGTTCTTGTGTTTGGTTATCGTTGAAGAGCAAGTGGGATTAGACGCGGCCCTAAGACGAATTTATTTATTTTTTGTTTGTTTTTGTTTTGTGTTTGTCTCAGTTTGAGACTTAAAATCAACACGTATCCTATCTCCTTTGTAAGTTTTGAAAATCTTTATCCGATAAGTCAAAATGGTGAAAGTATTTTAATTTATTTTTTGGGATTAACATACAAAGGATAAAAAATTATAGTTTTTTAAGACGCTTTCTTAAAAAGGGCTAGAGGCGCCAATAGTATCCTTTTTAAAGACTACAAAAACAATCTTATTTTTCAGACTAGCATGTTTTGGTAAGATTTGCGTGCTAATAACTCAAACGAAACTGTTTTATGCATTTAAACTTCTAAAAAGCCTTTAAGTTAACTATTTTCAATTTTGGATTAATAATTGTCGGTTAAAAAAAATAAAATCACTCAAAAACATTCATAAAAATTAAATTCGATCCTCTATAAACATCGTTACTCTATGAAAAACATAATTCTTTTGTAAATAAATTGGGCTAATTGCAAAACAAGCGAACGGAACCGCTTCTCTCTGCTTTACCTCACTGATACCGATCTAATCGCTATTGCACGCCTCATAAGCGAAGCGTTGAGGTGGGTATTACTGTCACTTCGCGCAAAACATCTGATTTTTCAAACTTAAAATGTCTTCATGTATCATACATTGCACTTGTAAGATAATACATACACACACATATTAAGAAAAAACACTATTTTTAACATTCATGATATTTTTGATGTCATTTTTGTTATTTAAACTAGTTAAAAAACAGTTTAAAAAAGTTCTGTCTTGGACGTCCGTGTGTCTGTATGTGCGGAGGATTTTCTTGTTAACACGATAGCGACCGAAATACTTTACTAATCGAGTCTTTTTTTTTCTCTTACGCTTGAGTATGCTCAGGAATAGAACCCTTTCATTTTTCAGGGTCTGATTCGATGTGGTTTAATTGTTATTAAATAAACAAAAAAAAATATCGACTGAGATTATGAGGCGTGCACTTTTGGATTTTCCAAACTTTTTTATTATGTTTATAACTTCTTCTATATATTAATTCACCTAGGTTTCATATTGTACATAGCTGACTCGGAACACGTTAATCGGTATAGAAACCCTTGTACCTTGTAAGTTGTAACCCACTTAGGGGTAGTATAAAAAATAGTTAACGACCTTTTTAGACCTACCGAATATACATGACACCTAAAATACTCATTGATCCAAAACATAGCTCACAACGCGTTGTGGTCAGAGTTGGCAGTATTATAGTAATGTCCAGTAGGTACATTACTATAATCTTTATGTATTCTGCAGAGAGATAATACCTCTATTGATATAGCTTTCCGCCTGCAGCTGCGGCTTCGCCCGCGTTTTCAAAGGAAAACCCGCATAGTTCCCGTTCCCGTGGGATTTAAAGAGTAACAAACACACACACATCCTCACAAACTTTCGCATTTATAATATTATAGTAGGATAGGATAGGATTGTATTATCTGTACCATCGAAACAGCATTTCTCCATCACAAAAAACAGTTATCACAAAAAAATATTTGAAGAATGAATCAATTTATATTACCTTCCAATTTTCCTTGTTTGTTGTTATTTGCTCTGGCTAATAATACTTGTAGTATAAATCTAACCGCAAAAATAACTCCATTAAATTAACACAAATTACAATTTTCATTCACAAGAAGGAAATTCATTCATGCAATGTCACTTATTTGCGTAAATGATAGAAGTAAAAAACCAAAATAAACTCTCTGTGGCTAAAACTTTGAATCATTCAAGGATGTTGGATTGCAAAAATTACCTAAATTAATTTATAACATTTCAACATCCTATTAATAAAACAATAATAACCCTGTAGGCTGTAAGTGGTTCCCATTTTACCACGAAAACCATTGCGACTTTTTTCGAAATTGCTTGCGTCACGATTTTTTATTTACCGTTATGGGGATTACCATGACTATATTGGTCGTATTACACCATAGAAATCTAAATAACAAGACACATAGAAGTGCTATAATGTCTTAATTCGTATGAAAACCGCTGTCGCCAAAATCAACACATTTAAACCGATAGCTAAACAGTACACACAAGTAAACTATACCTTTTATTGGACAGCTTGATTTTAGTGAAAACTAACTTAAATATTAAATTAAGCTTTTTAATATGTATCCTAACGCACGAATTTACGGTTTATTTTAGAATAACATCCCTAAATATATGAGACGTTTTGTTTCTTTTTGCTCCAATACGAAAAAAATAAAAATTCGGCTTTTCTACAACAGAGGTTGTTAATTTTCAATATATATAACTTTGAACATAAACTCATAGAAATAAGGTTGAAATTTGTGTTAAACGTGATAATAAGAATGGTCGACTGTGTCATTCATTGTTATTTCGATTACTATGGTGACACTCGTAATACTTGTAAATATTCTACTTATAATTTTAAGGAAAAACGGCATTATTTCTAAAAAAATATTTACCGATGAAATATTATTCCTTTATTAGTATAATTACAACTTGTGTAAGAATTTCCGCAATGGGAAATGCTGAAACACACCATGTTTACACACATACGTCTCCACTCTCACTGCAACTGAACAGTGACGAACACACTGATGGTGTGAAAGTCACCTGAGTGGCGACAAGGTCACGCGCGTATGGGGCAGGATCTTAATATCTTCATTATTTTCAAGTAGGTACAAAAGAATGATGCACGCTACACCGTGCCGGGGACGGGCCGTGCAAGAGCCGCGAAACAAAATATGAAACAATGTCCACCAACATTTCCACGCCCGCGCTGTGCCGTACTATTATTTTTGACCGCGTCCCAGCCAGGGTACAGCCGGGGCACGACCGGGTCACGACACGGTGTAGCGTGAATCTTCCTTTGAACCATAGTAGGTATAAAGTTTTATACTATGTTTAAACGTCATGATTATATAGGTACTTTATCATTTGATAAAAACAAATATCTCAAGCAGCGGCTTCATTCAAAACTCTAATCGAAGTTATTAATTAATCTCAAGGACGTAAAAGCAAAGTCCGATAGCTCAGTGGTGTGTACCGACGCGTGTTCGATTGACAGTGGGTTCGCCGTTCGGGACAGTGGGATCCAGGGGCGTGCACAGAGTTTTTCGACAGGGTAGGCAGAAATATTGTAATGATACGAATACCTACTGCAATGTTTATATTTTCACATTGCTGTACTCATATAATATGATTACAATACGTAGTATCCCCCAAAATAAAGGAAAATATATTACGATTTACACTCATATCAGCTATAAAATAATTTTCAAAGTAGTTAGGTAACCTATAATAACTATTGTTCTATATTATGAAATTAACGATACTTTACCTTTGTGTATTACAAATTCCGGTATAGATCGGCCCTTTTTTCTATCACTAAGTCTCTGTTTGATAATTATGTTTATTCATAAAACAAAAATAAGAATTTTTCGTTAAATTATACCCAATTATCTTACAAATTAATACACTCATGATAGACATAATCTATTTAGTTACTCCCAAAACACTTCACTTGCAAATTGTCGTAGATAGCATTATAAATTTTCTCAAAAAACAAATTTAACCTCAAAGTAAAATATTAAATAACGTTTGTTATTTCCAAAACAAAACAAACGAATAATGATACTATTTGCAGATGGTCTTTACCGCTACAAAAATGTATAAATTATCACACTTCTTAAATTGGTCGCATAATCAACTTCTTTCGACTTTCGATGTGGTTCCGAATTCGGTTCGTACCTAATTCGTATATCTTCGTAAAAAGACACTGCCTACCTTGTGTGTTTGTGTGCGTGGTTTTATAACATCAGTGTGCCGTGTTTATAGGCACGCACACATATGAAATATGCGTAGATACGCAGAGCACACATATAAAAACTTAGACACGAATAGTTTGTGTCTTTGCCGTCCTGTGACGTACTGGGTCCCGTGGCGGCGCTAGTGCAGCGCATGCATAGTGACTTGAACGGTGTTATAGAAATTAGATAATAATGCCACCAAAATACCAATAGATGGATCTGAAATATATTTGAAATATTTTGATTTTTGTTTCATATAATATACTACATGGCGTAATTAATAAAATATAATGACGCTGTGAATTTTATTTATGGATATTAAATATTGATCAGAGTTTGGTAAATGGTAGGGTAGGCAGTGTCTTTATGTCTTTATGGAATGCACGCCACTGGTGGGATCGTATAAAACAGTTTTCATGTCATTCGGTTCGCTTTGACATATTTAAAATTATCCATTCTACGGGTTTGGATGCGTTGATTTCAAATATATTTGTAATTTTGTACACCATTACTTACCTCGCATCGCTTTCTCACCGCGGTTATCCGTGATAAAGAAAAAATGAAAATCTTATATTTTTATACGTAGTATTAATTGTATTCATATTTGCTAGTGGCATAGTCTTAGGGCATAGTAGGTTCTGAAAAAAAATGTAATTTATGTTATACTGACATAAAAAGAATCGGATATTTTGAAAAATTTTATTAAGACATCTAAAAAAAGAGCAGAATTACCTGGCCATCCGAATATTTTAAAAATAAAAGACGTGTGGCACTCGGGGACTGCCGCGGTAAAGCCTTCAAGCCACACCTCCGAGCCCGTTGGAGTGGGGAGCGTGAGGTTTTTTCGTTACGGAATTTCTCGATTCGGTCCCCGCGCTCAAGGCCCGCGATAGAAGCTATGCAATAGCTTAATAAATTTATTTCAACATTTACAAAGATATAGTTGCACCAAAACTAGCTGAACGTATCATAACATCGATATCGAACTTCGAAGGCGAGCGTGTCGGTGTGCGCACACGCAGCCTCCGAAAAGTAAGATATGAGTCCTTTTCATTTGTTTTTCTTTTCACAGTCACCTGTGCTGTGGTACCTGAATGATCTACGCTCTACTATACTATACTATTTGCTAATTACTATTAACATATTTTTTGCTCCGGACATCAATAGACCACGTCATGGTGTATTATGTAATATAGGTATGTACTATAAATCTATTTCCAATGAAACGGGGTAAAAGTTAGGCAAGCTTATCGATTCAGGCATTATAAAGACTAGCCTAGAAGTGGAAGACCAGTTAGAAAAACACTTTAAAAAGTTCGTATCGTGTAACCATAACGTCTCTTTCACAGTCGGTTAACCACTGCCCAACATTGCCAAAAAAGGTACACTAAAACAATACCCATTGAGACCCATAAATAGACAATCCGCGAAAAAGCAGACCACGCTTTCATTAAAACCTGCCAAAAGGCCACCATGAAACCCAACGCCAAGTGCGATTGAATAATTACAAGAACAATTAGCCATTCAGTGTGTACAAAACAGACGAACACGCACACAACACCTCGCGAGCGTAACTCGACACCCCGCGAGTCGTATTCAAGCACCATGTATTAGCTTACTGCCACTCCTTTTTTAGTTTTCACTTTGCAGAACTTGGGTTTTGTTTAAACTCGTATAATCAACTTAAAATTTACTTCAGTATAAGTAATATATAAATCTATATGATCAAAATAGCCCTGTTCCTCATAAATGTAAAAATTCGATTTGTTTAGACCTGTGGTTTATACGCATAATGTGCTCAAAATAGCTAGCCAACGTTGACGCATTTCAAAAATTCCTTATAATATTCCTTACTAAGGAAAAAAATCTTTATCAAGACAAATACACAACAATAATGAACAAACGGAAAACCAATAATCATAATTCATAAGGTTGATAGAAAATTGGTCGTATACGGTATACCTATACTAGTAGTAACGAAGAACCACCAGACTGATTTTAAAATTGAATGCCATGTATTAAACTACATAACTAGCAAAACACATAGTTCATCACATTAAAAAAATCTTATAGAGTACACTGCGTGTGACCGAAAGTTTTTGGCAAGAATCAACCCAATCAAAAAAGGTTAAGAATGTTTCTGAAACATTATCCACGCACTAAGCCTTTAACATCGCAACAAAGTGAATATATCTTTTCGTACACTTTTTGCAAACCGCGTTGTCTAACATATAGGTTTTAAACTTAACAAAGAGGTAGGTGCATATCATCTTTCGATCGGGTCTGGTGTCAAAAGGCGCCGATTCTGCACTTTATGGGAAGCTCCGACAGGTGGGACTAAGAACGGGTAACAAAACCATGGAAACACATATATTTTGCGTTACAATGCGGGCGTAAGTGCATTTCAATCTGAATAGATTGCAAATAGATGTGCAATTTTTTGTTAATAACCGCCGATTCGATGCAAAGCTAATGTCTTATTTGAGGAAAACTTCGTCTATTTGAATTATAGTGATCTCCTTTTTAAAAAGGTGCACTATTACTTTCATTGGATTTCCTTCAATCTCAAACTTAAATATTTATTCGTTCAACTTGCCATCTTTTAGAAGCGCTATTGAGTCGTCAAAATACACAATTTAAAACTTACCTCTACCTCAAATTATGAAAAACATAGTTACTATGTCTCTACGTCTACAATCATTCGTAAGTATATCAAATTCTAATGAATATAGCCAATATAGGTACATGTTTTACAAGCCAGATAAAACGTCCTATAATAATGCTTTACTTTCTACAGGCTGTAGTGAAACGTCAACAGGAAGTATTACTTTATATAAAATCAATTTCCATTCAGCCGGATGCGCAGGCGCAGGTTACAGGAGACAGCTTAGATGTTTCAACGTAAGTATAGGTATACTCATGCAATTTATATTTACATAAGTACTTGATTTTGAATGGTGTCGAATTGGTCCCATAAAAATTTTATTCGGATAGGCCCAGTAGTTTTTATTTTATGAGCATTTTTGTCTGATCTCGATGACTTTATTGAAATGTAGCAAGTAACTTTGATTCACTTCCCGGTAACCGATTGAGCTGAAATTTTGTATACGTTTGTAAATTGGATAGCGATGAAACATTATCATGACAGAGCTGATTTGATGATGGAATCGGAAGGTGGCCATAAGAACTCAGTAATTAATTGACTCATCTTTATCGAGTTTGGGCTCGTTTGATTTGTGTTGAAAAATACACTAAAAAGTGTTAAATAAAAATAACTACGTTAAAAAAAACCGACTTCAAA
>CAJQZM010039105.1:11067-33218 GCA_907164665.1 Colias nastes | reverse complement strand
ATATCAACTCTTTGTTATTTTTTACTTTTCCGTTTTTGAAGTCGGTTGTTTTTAACGTAGTTATTTTTATTTTGTTTCATGTAGGTATTTAGGTACTATAAGTAAGAAAAAAAAAACCGGCCAAGTGCGAGTCGGGCTCGCGCACAAAGGGTTCCGTAGCAGCAAATATAATAAATTACAGTTAAATCAACCTATCTCAAAAACTATAAGAGATACTTTGATCAAACCAAAAATCGTTGAAAGAGTTAATTAGCATGCATCACCTCTATTTTTTTTAGAATTTTATACCCCGTAGTTATAAAAATAGAGGGGGGGGGGACATACTTTTTACGACTTTGAGAGCTGATATCTCAAAAACCGTTCACTTTAAGAAAAATGTTTTTTAGAAAACTTTATATCATTTTAAAAGACCTTTCCATTGATACCCCACACGGGTATGTACATCGAAAAAAAAAATTTCATCCCTCAGTTACATGTATGGGGGGCCCCACCCCCAATTCTTTTTTTTACTATTTAGTGTCATATTTTTGTAGCGGTTCATACAACACATATTCCCATCAAATTTCATCACTGTAGTACTTATAGTTTCCGAGTAAATCGGCTGTGACAGACGGACAGACGGACAGACGGACAGACGGACATGACGAAACTATAAGGGTTCCGTTTTTGCCATTTTGGCTACGGAACCCTAAAAATTATCTGTGTAGGTACATGAAACATATCATTATCGACACCGAAGTTCATGACCGAAAATGAAGATGAAATACGCCAACATCATCTATCTCTCACCACAAATAACAAAACGAAGAAACACAAAATTAATTACCCATCGCTTAATATCGTATATTTTACAAGTTAAACGTTTCGCGATTCCATCAATCAATCACGCCGTTGTATCGCCAACAAGATAATCGAGTTTAACCTCCATTAATCAAAAAACTATCGATTCCCAGACGAGGCTAGGCTATTTATTTTTTAATAATGTGACAGGTAAAATGCTCGGCATTTAGTGTTCTGCGTTATCTTTTTTCTAAACATCCTTTTGAGGCACCGCTTCACGCTTGCACCTTGCTGCTTTGTGATAAGTTTCAATTTGGCTCTAAAGTTGGCCCGCGTCAGTAAAATCGATGTTTGTATTCGATATCTTTGTGCGGCGTGCCTCAATTAGAGGCGGCGTATTCTGATGCATCTCGATGTCTCGATTCCGACTCGATTTATTAATTAATCGATATACAAACAACGGCCGTCATCGTTCCGATAGAGGCGCAGATAGCGGGCCCGGATAAGTGTCGGAGCGGCGTTTCGGTGCTATAGCCATTGTGTGTAGTAACTACTTGTGTAATTGCTAATGGCATCGAATAATGGCTAAAGGACTTTCATTTCTGGCCTTTATGAGTCACGAGATTCGAGATTTGAGATCGCCTGAAAAACGCTCTTTCTATGAGTGACAAACAGCTTGATATTTAGTTTTGCATTCAAATGCTTTATAAATGAGAAATTTTATTCACGAGGCGGAATTCGAAGCCGCGCCCTTCGCTATCTTTCGAATCCCGCCTTGTGATCGATTTTTTTTTATTCTTAAAAAAATACTCAAAATTCAGTTTCACACAAGAATGTAATAAAATTTATTTATATATTGTTATATTTGTACAATTGTTGTTCATTAACTATTCTAAATATAGAAATGAATACGATTTGAATTAAAATTACAATAATGAGTCACGTCATTCTCATAAATTAGTAAGTACCTAGTAGATATTACCTAATCAGAAAAGTATTGTAGGGAAAAAGAAAATAACCTCATAAATATTAATATTTAATATTTTAACCTTATATTGTTTTAATTCCCTTTCAGACCTTATTGAATCAACATCAACGTTTGCGTTGAAAAAATATAAGAAGATTTGCATTCAACCACATTGTTCCTTATCTCCTTACTAAAAAGGGTAAAAAACGTATCCAGGAAGGGATATTAATTTAATATTAACAAAGCACGTAGCACAATAACTACCACTTAGTATAAAACACAATATGATTACTGTTAAACTTCACAAACGAATTACCCAAGCGAACTATTTGGTGAAATAATCCGTATCTTTTAACATCTTTTCAAGTGCTCTATGATAGCGATATTTAAAGATTTTTTAAATCCTTTAAAACGTTTAAGAGCAAGGGTTGTGCTTAATAATCCGTGAATATTGTAGTGGCGTATGGTTTAAGGCGGACAATACACGAGCGGTGAAAACGCGCGAGTTTTAATGTACAGTTGAAAGAAGCACTGCTGTACCTACTTCATTACCGATTGATCGACCATTATTTACCGATTATACTTACATAAATGGGTCACCCATTCAAAAATAACATTCCACATTTGTAAATAAAACAAAATTTTGCGTTGCTTTATAAATATTAATATTGTTATGTTGATTTGTAAGTATGTAAAACATTTTGCATATAGATTAAATACTTGCGTAATTGTCCTATAATTGAATGTCGTGATTAAGTTATTGAACATGTCTGTAACATGTTTACATATTATGTTTACTTACTAAAATATAGATTTTGAATAAATTCATATTATATTCTTTTTAGTGTGTAGTTTTTTTGTCTCGTTTATAAAAAGCCTAAAGGCTGGATATTTCAGGGTTTTAAGCTCACTTGATCTGAACCATGTTGCTAAACTTAGTAGGGTTACCATTATTTAATATAATGTACATACTATAATTTTAATTCATATTATGTAGAATCTATAGAAATATATTAAATCAAATTATTTATAAAGAGGAATTAACCACTCATTATAATGCTAGGACACTTGCAAATAAAAAAAAAATCTTGCCATAACAATGTTTGTTTGTAGTAGATTTTTCTTAAGTTTTAGCTTATCAAAAATATACTACAACATTATTATGCTGAAATGTGTTATAGAGATAACACTCCAGAAAGAATAAGTAATAACTAATAAACTTTTCGTTCTTAACCATATTGATTGCATTGATGAAAGTTGAGACGTGTCGTGAAATTCGTGTTGATTCGTCTGTGGGAGTAACAATGGTATTAATTTCATAATTTTGTTATACTTTGCTCCTGGCGGCCAATATTTAATTATTTTTCGAAACCTATTAAATAGTATTTGTCAATAATTTTTTTAAGATTGAATTTTTAATGGAATATATTTTTTTACATTTTCGATTCGATTTGAATCCAATATTCGTGATCCCAAAAGCCATGGCCACCGCAAGCACTTGAGATCCATCCGCCCTGTTGCATTTATTAAACATATCTGATATCAAATATATCGTCGTCATATTCCAACACACTACGAACGCTTTTCGCGCGCAAAACCAAAAACCAAGATGGCTGAATTCGCAGATGTTTCAGGTCTTTGTTGTATAATTTGCGCTTTCCGGCTTACTGGGTTTGTCGAGAGAGATTACTGTGAGGTACAGAGTTCGATTCTGGTTGAGATGGGCTACTTGCTTCAGTGGTTATGTGAATGACCTGCCTGTTTTGTTAACCTTTAACTTGTAGGGCTCCGGTTACTTGCGCACAATGTAGCGTTATGTGTAGGCTTTGTTGATCGAAGTACCATGTAGTACTTGAGAGTCCACTTAGATACATGTTTGCAATTTAATTTTACCATTCGTTTTTATGCAAAATAAATGACGATACAAGCTTTCGGATTAATTATAAAGAGAGCAACAACTGGAGGTGTAAAACTTAAAACGTACATAGATATAAATGTTATTAAACAAACATAAAAGTTTTCATTCATAACATTTGTCTTGTCAATAAAATGCGCTCGCAAGACAACACGCATACTTACAGGAAAATCCCATTTCCCAAACAATAAAAAAAAACTTTACTAATAAGGATACATTAACGCGATTAGTGTAAAGACTTCATAACTATTCCACACCCGCTTACAAAAACCAACCTTCCCACCAGATAATAAAGCTCAAAATATCTTATCACACACAATAGGGTAAAGGGGTACAATTGTCATCATGAACCCTTTCAACACGTGTGATTTACGAGACGCGATTATTCTCCCGGAGCCGTGACGGCATGTGTGTTTGGACTTGCTTTTAACACTATCGCAGTAAATAATAAATAACCAGCAATAGACCCCTACATGTCTAATTATGTCATTCATAAACGGTTTTGTACATTGTCATGTTTTATCTGTGGTTATTTTTAATTCGAATAATTAATGTGTTGCACTTGTACCTAATTGTGAAGTACCTACCGAAGCAAGAATTTAATGGTGTGGAATTTATGTATGAATTTACAAGTTCAGAAATAAACCTATAAATTTACATTACGAAAACATAATTATTTTTAACACAGTATAGATATAATGATATGAGAATTATATTTAAATTCAAACATTAAAAGGTATATAAATCACATTTCCTGATAAAGTACTGGTTTTTCTAAATAAATAAAAAACACTAAAGTAACATTTAAAAAAAATAATTCAATCTACGCACGTACTCCAATCGGCGGTAAACCTAACGCGATAATTGATAAGTATCATTCGTGAACATTAAAGTATTATAGAAGAAGTGACGACAAAAAACATAACAGCTTGAACAAGTTGAATCTTCCTTTTTAACGTAATCCCTTAACGCTACTCAATGAACGAGAATTATGAATTATTGATAAAAAAAAACGGTGCAGAATCCGCCTAGTGTGGGAGTGGATCTGGCGGTGCGGCAAAGCCTTCGATTGAGACATCCGACACGCCATCAAACGCGCCGCCTTCTATAGCCCTGTACTATACCGCAACTACTGCATTTACCCTACCAAACGCCTTCACACCACCTTATGCACTTAACAATAAGGCCTATTTTCGCGTATCAAACGTTTTGTTAGATGAAAAATTATGTTTGTCAATTCCTTTAACCCTTATATCATTCTGTGCGGTATTGTTGTCCGAAAATTTGTCAGATCCGATGTATAGGCTTTTCGTTTTTAATGTTGGTGCATTAGGCGTCGTTGACATCTGATACCATCGCAATACAAACGGCGGTATGTGAGTGCTAGACTGAAGTGTGTGTGCGTGTATGTGAACCATTGGGACCTTACCAAAATTTGAAGTAGTTTTTAAATCTATTAACGTTGATATCTTAACGCAGTCTATTTATTACTAGCTCTATTCTGCGACTTCATACGCATGAGTAGAATGTTCTTTATCTTTGCCAAATTTCATCCAGATTCATTCAGAATTTGAATATTATTTCATCCGACCGCAGTTCATTTGTTTGTTACAAAAGCTTGGTTACAAGGCTTGTTAACTTGTTAACAAAGTCCATTATTTAATTAAATAACATTAAAGTAGATAAAAAAGGTCTAAAATATCACATCATGCAACTAGTTACTAGAGTGTACAATCTGTTAATTAGTACACAGTTATTCCATTAGGTGCGCACGCGCGGGTTAATCGGACTGACCCGTACTTGGCTTCTTAAAATTATTTCTCAATAAGTATCAATGGCCGCTGATTGCGTATTTTGTACAAACAAATACTGTTGATTCTTATAATTACGCCCTTTGTACTTACATTTTAAATTTGAAAAGAATAAAAATAATTTTACAATGTTTGCATTTCATTTCAATACAATGTGCCTATTTTTGGATGTGTTTAATTTACGATAGACAGCATGTTGAATTATTATAGTTAAAATTAGACGAATGTGTTACCAACGTCAAATTATTTGTTTAAAATTATTGTGTCTCATTTTTGTATATATCTATCGTGCATCATTATGCTTTCATAAGTAAATAATTAGAAAACAATGTTATACAATATACATATTTTATTAATTCCTATTGTAATTATATTCAAATTTAGTAATTGAGCTATTATTCATCCAGAAAATTAGTAGGTACCTATCCGCTATTTACCAATGCCTTTATTTCTAGCTCTAGATTTGAACTATGAACCTTAGTCCTTATTCTATGCTTCAGTACTTTGTCTGTCAAAGATAAACGAAGAAACAGATTCCGAATTTTTCAGTTCTTGTAGTAAAGAAGTAGGTAGGTATATTTTCAGATTGTTTTCAGAGTGGACAACTGTAGCGCATCAATTATTAAGAATAATTTGTTTTTATTTACAACAATAAATTTATTCACTAGGTACATCTCGTACCTAGTGAATAAATTTAGCTATAAGTACTAACTATAATAATATTAACTGAAACTCTAGGACTGCTGAATGAATACTGTGTATTTGAAATAAAACATGCCTTATTAAATAGCTACAAAACTAGGTTACACGCAGTTACACGTGTATTATAGTTAGTACTTATAGCTAAATTTATTCACTAGGTACATCTCAATTTAATCTTTCTTAAAATATTATCCTATAGCACATCCCAAGTCCTAATCTATGACTTCAGCGGCGCCTATCCCCAACATTGCTAGAAAAATAGAATATCATTCGACCAGAATTAAAGAATATTCCTCTATAAAAAATAATGGTCTGTATATGATCCATTGAAATGTTACATTTTTTAGCCCTAACCTTGCATTTTTTAGAGGACGCAATTTTGTTTTTTTGATGTGTAGGGGGGGTCAGTGTGAAGCTAAAACCAAGTTTGTGGGGTCGCCACCCTTGTCCCACGGCCGCCATCTTGAAAATAGCGGTTGAAATGGTTTTTACGATATATCTCTTAAACTATTTAACTGATAAAAAAATATCGTTAACATTATTTGTTGCAAATTAAATTCTCTACAACTTTGGTGTAGTAACTTTTAGTCGTAGAACTATAAATAAAAAAGTTATAAGCGAAAATGTTCAGAAATTAGAGCCATTTATATTTTTCAATAAAACTTTTTTTTATCATTTTACGAAGAAATGATATCAAACCATTTTTGTAGATTGTTTTTCGAGGAACAACTTTTATGTACAACATTTTTTCATAACGTCAATAACTAAGGTTTTACAGCGCTCTGAAGTGAGTACTATTTTTCAGTAATCTTAACTATACATATATATTGGCTATTGGCTCTTTTCTCATACTCCAGAACAATAGAAGCACACTGCAGAACATTTCAGACCTGCTTTTCGACGTAAAAAAAAGTCGCGCTTCCAGACTCTACCTCCTGGGTGGTGGGGAAAAGATTCAATAATTAATTATTAGTGATATTGCAAAATTAATTATTAAAAATATTATAATAACAAAAAAAACCATTACTGATGACAAATTATTATTAGTACACACATAATATAAGTATACTGTATAGTTCAGAGTACTGGAAATTAGTACTCACTTCGGAGCGCTGTAAAACCTTAGCTATTTAATTAATGAAAAAATGTTGTACATAAAAGTTGTTCCTCGAAAAACAATCTACAAAAATGGTCAAATATCATTTCTACGTAAAATTATAAAAAAAAGTTTTATTGAGAAATATAAATATCTCTAATTTCTGAACATTTTCGCTTATAACTTTTTTATTTATAGTTCTACGACAAAAAGTTGCAGGATCAAAGTTGTAGAGTATTTAATTTGCAACAAATAATGTAAACAAATTTTTTTTATCAAATAAATAGTTTAAGAGATATATCGTAAAAACCATATCAACCGCTATTTTCAAGATGGCGGCCGTGGGACAAGGGTGGTGACCCCACAAACTTGGTGATAGCTTCACACTGACCACCCCTACACATCAAAAAAATAAAATTGCGTCCTCTAAAAAATGCAACCCCAAATGTAACTTTTCAATGGACCAATAATGGATAAGTGTTTGTTGCGTCAATAGCCGCTTGCGTCACCACAAGACGCGACACGGCCCTCCGCTTGTTGTCACATTCCTTAATATCCTATGCTGTGCTCCTCAAACTGTTACTGACCCAAGGTTTTGGTGGAAAAATACTGGTTTATACTTGATGCACTAGTGTTTTTCAAACTGTTTACTAAAATCGCTTTGTCAATACTCAATACATAAGTGTAGATACGTTTGCTACAAACTAAGGAATAATAACTACTTTACTTTCAATAAAGAAAGGATTTCGTGTTACTCTATCTGTTTGCTACTTCTAAAAGGATTTGTTGAGACTTGAGAGACGCTTAGTATTAGTTAATACTAGGTACACTAGTTAGTCTTAAGCATTTGAATATTGCAAAATTAATCCTCGATATAATCTCAAACCGTTTGCAACTTCTCCAAGGATTTGCTGAAAAAATACTTATAAAATTGATATTCCTAGAGTCTGGCCAGCCAAAGCTGAACCCAGTGTTTTTTGTAGCGGCCACACCATAGAGATCTACTGTGATCTGTGGGCCACACTATCTGGAATGTTATCATGGCGTTTCTGCGTAGTTAGTTGTCAGTTTTGTTGAAAACGGTTCAAATTATTTGCGAATTTATTGGTTTTAGTGTTGAAATATGGGTAAAACTATAAAGAATGCTGCGCGGCAGCTTTTATTTATAATGACTAGTAAATACAAAGAGTTACAATGATTAGTAAATACAAAAAAAAAATGTAAGTCAAATGTTTTATTGACAGGGCTACCACATCCTTTAATAATTACTTTTAAATCCTGATTTGTTGTGTACCTAATGTACCCATATACTATGATCACCTCTGAGAATATCAAAAGTATCAAATTTTTTTTTTCCTTACTAAGCCGATGTTACCAGGTCCATATTTTTTAAATTTGCCGCCCTTTACGGGGTTCAGCTTTGGCTGGCCAGACTCTATGATTACAGCTAAGCAAAACCAAAAAGGGTCGCCAACTATTGGAAGTTAGTCTACTTAGCAATGTTTTCAGAGCATACTTTAATACTCGTCGCAAAATATTTCGCTTCCATGTAAATATCTAAATAGTATTTTGTATGGATATCTGTACTGAAATACATAAATAATTATAATATTGTTGCAAATTCAAACAAG
The DNA here is from genome assembly GCA_907164665.1 of Colias nastes. Classification (NCBI taxonomy): domain Eukaryota; kingdom Metazoa; phylum Arthropoda; class Insecta; order Lepidoptera; family Pieridae; genus Colias; species Colias nastes. The sequence continues at coordinate 24,316 of CAJQZM010039105.1, read as the reverse complement.
AACACTTGTGTGGATCTAATTTTCGACTAAAATTAATATATATAACCTTTTCAATTAAAAAAAAAATAAAAAAAAATAAAAATAATTTATTTGTTTCATAACACAGTGTACAATAAGTTTTGAATACAGTAAAAATTGCATATTAAAATAACGGGCACGTAATAGAGATACACTAGTCCCCACACTAGGATCCCCTGTGTTGTGGGAAACTAGTCTCTTCCGATGTTACAGAAATATATTTTGATTTTTTTTTAAATTATATTTTAGTTTTTTTTTTTAATTTAAGACTATACATTGCAGTGTAAGAAGTATAAAGAAACAAAAATAAAATATTTAACAATTATTGTAAAAGACGTTTGATATTCAATTTTATTTTAATTATAAAGTGTTCTTGTTATTTTTGGCACATGTAAGGAGCCTACCTTTAATGATAGAAGAAATAATTCACATTGAATTGTGCAAATTAATGCTCATTTTTAAATAATTTGACTTTGTATGTTGTTGTGTTTGTTGTTTTAAATTTATTGTTACACAAGTTTATATAGTAAGAGCTGTAAGACACTTTGTATTATGATAAATTTTTAAATAGTATGCATTTAAATGAAACTAATATATAAATGTAAATTTGCCACAATGTAAAGTGTTTTATAATTACTTTTGCTAATCAACTGCTACCAGCTACATAGTATACGGTGCATTTACATCAAACGAGTGAATGCTCATTCTAGCCCCACTATGTCAAATTCTATGGGTGTAAACAGGCATAGAATATTCCTTCGTTGTTCTTAGTGCGTTCGAAAAGATTCTATGCAATGTTCTAATACTGAACAACACTGAATACGAGTTTTCGTTTACCATAAAAGATGACGAAATGACGAATGAATGCTCTTGCACTAGCTCTAGCTCTATGTTCGTTTGATGTAAATGCGGGAATAATTACGGGAAAAATGAAAATTAACTGGTACCTATACCCGATTTTAGAGACATCAAGATACGTATGTATGTTCGTGCGTGTGTGTATGTGTGTCCTAATTTCATCTTACAATTATTCACCCGTAAAGATATGAAACCCCTATTATTTAACACATACAAAGTCCTAGCAGAGATAAATAAAGTTTGAGAAGCTGTAAGTAGCTAGGCGAAGGATGGTACGAGATTGCCAGCCAACAATTGTTAGACAAGTGAACACATCCTTATAACAATGATGATAACTATATAGACTTTACTGGCCTTCCTATTTACAACTCAATCTCATTCAGCACAATGTTTTGGTTCTACTGTGTTCAATTTATTTAGTTAGAGCATGTTTTTCTTGCGTTTTTACAGGATTTCAAAATGAAAGGACAAATAGTATAAGTCTAATAATTTGTAACTATTTAGTAAATATAATAAAACCTTCGCTTCCAAAGAATGCGACATTTTATAGGATTTTTTCACTTTTTGGTAATTTGTATGTAGGTCTTCTCTGATCTAGTTCGACCATCAAATTTCTCATAAATAAAGGTAAGTAATTTTAAGTTTCAGCGGTCATACAAACTTAAAATAATTCTGAAATAAGGCTTAGTAATTACATTACTTCACTTATTACAAAAGCAAAAACGTGACCTCATTTTATAATACTTTAAAACCTTTAAAAATAATAAGCCACCACACTTACATATAACAATTAATATTCAAAAACATCCGCGTCCCAACAACACTTTATTAAATAGAAAATTCGGCATATTTACTTAAAACAGTTTACATATTCGCGCACAAACATATTGAACAATAGCCGCAGATTTCCACGTGTAGGTAACCGGAGGTAAATATTGTATGTAAATACGATTAGCTACGCTCCTTTTCTTTATTATATATACACGTGTTTTCCATATAATATATGGAAATTTTATTTATATTGACACCCTTTATATACCTAAGTATATTTGTGTTATGTTAATGGTACTTATTGGAAAGTAAAGAAATAGAGTATATTAATTAAAATTTGTTCTTAGTAATATAGTCAATTAAACTAATAATTTTTGCACATTGTTAATGTTTAAGCCGAAAGTTAATAAATAACTATCTATCTAATCTATCAGCTATCAGTAGTAGTTACGAAAGGTCCAATAAAGCTAAATGGTGAATGGAGATGCTACTGGCAAATAAAATGAAGTTATTATAATATATTAAACACAACCAGCTCTATATACACTTCAAAACTCTACTTGTCTATTTTATTCAAACCACAGACAACATGCATCGTAAAAAGCATAAAATTAAAAACATATCGTCCAATAAACACAATTATACTCCCCACGTTCATAATAAAGTTATAAAAATTATAATAACTGTTCCCGATAAACATCTGTAAGACAATCGTAAAACTCCCCACAAACATCAGTCACAACCGCATCCTAAACGGCAGCACAAAAAACGATGAGATCGTATCAACCGATAGCTTTATGAATGATGACCCTGTCTATCTTTACTGCCATCAATTATTTTATTAGGTTTACACCTTTGGTCTAATTCGATTTGAAACACGCTCCATTATTGAATAACATGTTAATTATAATTTGGTTTAAAAGTCAATTAATTTGGAATTATTATACGATTCCTTATTTTAATTATTATTTACATTACCAGCTGTTTATCCCGACTTCATACGAGTTACACAATTTTTGTCATAAATAGTAAGTCTTTGATTTAAACGTAAAAACAATCAAACGTTTTTCTAAAATTACTTATTTAAATTTTGTACATCAATAAGTAGAAATTACATATATAAATCAACGCTGAATCATTATTCGTAGAATTACAATCACCTTCGCAATGCACTTTCTATTTACATACCTATACAAAATAATATGACCATACATACTACATAGTATAAAACAAACTACGAATTTTGATACGGTTTTTCCTAATGGAATAGTTCAAAGGTTTTAGTAGGTACCTATATATTATAATTTGTTGTGTTTCGGACAACACGAGGAAAAAATTAAATCTAATACAAAGAATCTTCTTTTTAAGCTATTGCATAGCTTCTATCGCAGGCCTTGAGCGCGGGGACGGAATCCAGAAATTCCATAACGAAAAAACCTCACGCTCCCCACTCCGACGGGCACGGAGGTGTGGCTTGAAGGTATAGCATGCAATATTAGCTTTACCGCGGCAGTCCCCGAGTGCCACACGTCTTTTTTTTTTATTTGCTTTTTTTATTTCCTTACTATGTATGAGTGTAACAATTTATACAGTTAACCATCGATATAATTTCAGCCCTGATACATCAGAGCAAAAATAAAACAAAAGCAGAGATGAATAACAATTTTATAAAGCTTGCAGATTGCAATGCGCGGGCGACGCGTGCCGATCCCTTGCTGTCAGGGGTCACCAACATTTGGACATACTTGAATTAACTTCTTTAATGTTATTTTTACATAACATTATTTTTACATAACATTGTAACAAGGTGAAATTTGTTCATCATATTTAATAAAGAACAAAAATATTGTGTGTTTGTACGCATCACAAAAACTACTGCATCGAATTGAATGCAGTTTTCAGTTTTCACTGACGAGTTTAAAAAATATATATTGATTGGTATTTAATTGTATTTTGTTAATATATAAGTAATGTGTAACTTAAAATTGCATTCACAATCAAATTTTATTTTAATAAAAACAAACACATTCACTATAGATAATTTCATTTTAAATCAGTCTTCAGTAATAAGAGATATTTATTCAAATCTATATAAATCTTGCAAACATTCAAATGCAAATTATTCCTCAAAATACAAATAGCCAAATGTTGTTGCCCCCTGCATGTGCACCAATTGCAGTAAGATCATCCAATCAAGTGTACTGCTGTTGACCCCTCGGCCGCGGGTTAGCGTGATTCATTACTGCTGTCAAGTGTCAGCACTGCTGCTACATTATCTGTGCAAATGCGTATCTATGGTACAAGTTATCTATGGATGGTCGTGGTACCACGCGTGGTAAAGAATTTGAAAACTATCTATGGCAAAAGACTTCTAGGTACGTAGATCTGAGATCTAACAAACTGTTGAATAAAAAAAATGTTTAACGTTTGTAAAAAAAAATTTCCTCGCATTGCATCCATAAATTGGCGTTATGTTTATTGCAGTAGGAGTGCCATATAAAAGAAGTCAGGTGCTCTAATATATTTTCTAATTCTAACTCAAACAGATTTTTTTTTATATTACAAAATCAATGAGCACTACAGAACACGAAATGAAGCACAGCTGTTAGCAAAATTAAATATTGATACCTTATGGTGGTACTTTCTGAATTTCGAAAAAAATCCATACTAATATTATAAATGCGAAAGTAACTCTGTCTGTCTGTCTGTCTGTTACTCAATCACGCCTAAACTACTGAACCAATTTGCATGAAATTTTGTATGGAGATATTTTGATACCCGAGAAAGGACATAGGCTACCTTTTATTGCGAAATATGTACCACGGCCGAAGCCGGGGCGGGCCACTATATAAAAATAATTTTGATTTTCGTACATGTCAATCATTAGTTGTCAATCCTGTCAAATACGGTTGAATACGGTCAAAATATTGTTTGACATTCATGCGTTCAAAAATGTATTTTGTGTAAAATAATTAAAAAGTAAAAAGGGTGAATAAACTATTGTCTGTATTTTTTTTAAATCAATTATTGAAAAGTGCAATTAAAGCAGATACATAAAAATTCCTCAAATATTTGTGTTTACGCGTGCTTTCAGAAATTGATAAGGTATTTTCGGTGAGGAAACTAACCAAGAAGGATAGTTCGATTAATTATTAAAAAAAAAATCTCTAAAAATGTAAAAATTCTGACAACTATTTGTCGCGATTTCGTCGACTGCTTCAACAATAAGTATTGCGTTGAAATAATATTATAACGTTAAAATTGAAACGGAGGCCCTGGCTCATTCGATTGAACCAAGCTAAATTGCGTTTTGAAGATTACATCCATTTACGCGATGCAATTAGCACAGAGAAGAAGATGCAGAAAATATTGGGCTATTTAGGTGCTTAGGTGCTATTTTACCGGCGACATACACAGGTAGCCCAAGTCATACGCATGAATATGCGCAAGATGCAATGACATATGTTCGTCATTATGGTCGGCCTGGATCTATTCATTACATTAATTACATGAAATCCAAAATGGATGGAAATTATTCTACTGCTGCGTCCCGGACAATTATCAAGTGATCGGCTCGACATTACCACACGTGTTTTCAAGCAATGAGTTACATTAAAGCAACACATCTTTCGGATTATTCAATGATGGATGTATTCAATCGATCCAGACCGACATTATGTTGTAATCACGAATATGATTGATGGACCGTGTGGCACCATCAACCGCCAATCACCATGCATGGTTGACAGCGAGTGTTCCAAAAGGAATCCACGAAAATTTACTGTAGAAACTATCACAGGCAACAAGATGATAGTGGTAGAACTATCATAACTAAAGTGAAAGGAAACGATTTCGTGGTCGACACCAGTTAAAGAATGAAAAGAGTTAATCCGAATGCATCCCAGGCTGCAAAACGTAGTTTAATTCGATAATTTTTCTCTGGCACGTGTATGAAGTAATCAAGTATCTAATTATTGTTTTTTTTTATTCTTTTTCCTATACCTATGTGTTATTCATCGAAATAAAATGCTGTTATATATCTTTATTTATTTTGTATCATTGTATTCCATTCATCAAAGCCTAAATTAGTTCCAAGCCCAAAGGTAACACGACATTCATTGACTGGGCGGTACGAAGTTCGCCGGGCCAGCTAGAAAAAATTAAAATGATAATGGTAGAATTATTATCACAACTAAAGTGAAACGAAACGATGGCGTGGTCGATAACAGTTAAAGAATGAAAAGAGTTAATCCATGCTGCACAGCTTATTAAAATTCAATCATTTTTCTCTGAGACGTGTTTGAAGTAATAAATTAAAATACTATTACATATCAATCCATATAAATATTTATTTTGTATCATTGTATTACGTTCATAATTAGTTCAGCTAAAAGGTAACACAACATTCATTGACAGGGCGGTACAAAGTTCGCCGGGACAGCTAGTATATAATAAATAAATCAAAATGAAAGTCATATTATATTTGGTATTTACAAAATACTTTAACATTTTTAAATTGACAAAATCGTATCAAAAAAATTTACGATGTCTTCTTTTAATATATGAATCTATATCCCTCTCAGAGCTTAACACTTTCTTCGGCATCCTTATGGGAACATCTCCATTATTTGGTTTCTTTGCTTGACAATACTTCAGTACCTTCGGCTTGGCCACTAAATGCTTCACCTCGTCTTCAATATCACACCGATATGACTTAAAATCTTGTTCATTACAATCATAGTGATATTTTGATTGTTTCCGATGCGCGTATGGAATGCCCCTACTGAAAACAGAAGGTTTATTGTAATTTCTTTTCGGTCTAATTGGTTCTTGCATGCGATTTTCATAAGCGCCGTAATTGGGAAAGTTATTAGCTACTATGTCACTAATGCCCTCGTTGTACAAGATCTTTCTGGGATTATCACACTGGTCAGATGGTATGGCAGTCTTCCGACATAAAGGTAGCTTAGTTCGTCTCACGCTTGGCGGAGTTATATATGATTGTACTTCAGAGTCATCATTATAATCAGTTTCTGGTATCACACATGGAGTTTTCCTCTCGTAATATTTGTAGTTTAAATTGGATTCGTAATCCTGTGTCTTGAGGACACGAGTGGGTGGATAACGTACCTGGGTGTTTGATACATCTCTGGTAGCAATATCTGATGATATTGAAACTGAGGATGTATACGAAGCCTGTGATTGAGGCGAGCAAGCTCCACACGACGCATCGTTCAGTCGAGGCGTCATCGTGCTGCTGTCAACGAATCTCCTAATATTATCTCTGAAAGTTTTCATGTTATCTCTCCAATCTGTATTGTAACCTTGTTTCTGACAGTTTCTGCAGATAACATTTTGTTCTTCCTCTTGATAATCCTCGTCATAACTTTCAACGGATGGACTCCAGCGGAGACCTTGGATTAAAGTTGGGTACGTGGATATAACTCGACTCTTTTTAGACAGCGGCTTTTTCTCTTCGTGAGACGTTGCTATGTAAAGGGGATCCGTATTTTTCTTCTGTCCATAAAAGTAAGAGCTAAACTCCCTGGAATTTTCTTTTTTACTCGGCAAATTCATTTTAGCTTTTGAACTTGCAGACGCCATTTTGTCGGTGTCGACATAACTGAATACGATTGGTTTCCGCGCGATTTCTTCATCTTTATTTTTCTTACCTTTTTTTGCACCCAGGATTTTATGTTGTCTTTGAGTCATCGTTGTTTAGTTTTATAATTTTTATTTACATTTTATGTGACATTTTAGGATCAGTCTTGACATTTTACTGTCAAGACTGATTGTCTTTTCAGAAGTTAAAAAGAAGGATAATCATATTGTAGACTAGTTTGTAGTTCAAGTAATGTTATTACTCACATGTATACAAAGATGATGAAGTTCATAAACAGCTGATGCGACGGAAGCACCTAGTTGATCGCGAACCACTTCAATTCATAATCTCGCGACAACAGGGGATTGAGTAACATATTTACTTACAAACTGACTTCGTTCCCTATCTATAGAAAAATCGACCTTAAATCAAAACATATAAGCGTTATTTAAAGAGAAAATAGGTGTTGTTCATACGGGAACACGGCCAGTGTATCATGACCTGCATCTGCGCAGTCCGCGATATGACAAGTGTGGGTATGAGAGGTCACCGTTTATTGGGGAGGTGATGAGGGCTGTCAAGACGGCAGATGCGTGCAATTGTCCAAGTCAAAGATCAGAGGAAGTCGCTGCGGGCAGCTGGGCAGCGCGTGCGCGATGTTTACTCGTTACGTTCACTAATTGTATGAATTATGATTAAACACGGCGATATTGGTGACAAATAGTATTGTGCTTTATTGAGACGGATGTTCCGTTTAACGATGCAGATGTAATTAATTTAATTGGCTATAATTTGGTGCCGTTTGACAAGATTTTGAATACAATGTAATAAAAATAATTGCTCGGGATATTTGTTATTTTTTGTCTCATTTTAATTATTTTTTCATACTTTTAATATTAATTGACACCAAAATTAGACATTACATAGTAAAATAATCTTGTTCGTTTCTTCGCTTGACATGTAACTGCCTCAACATTATCCCAAACAAAACTTTCAGTGAGTCGAAGTGTTTCGTTAAAAGGTAATTAAAATTATCTTTACTGTGGCTTCCACATGTAGCCAATATCCCCATAAATAACGCGCTATAGAACTTAATCTACAACTTGTAGAAATCGACGACAAAATAAGTAAAGGCAGTAAAGGCCAAATTAACGCGCGGTGGGCCGCAATTAAAATTACGTGATGATATCGCGGTTATAAATATTTTATTGTCCATAAAATAGAATGTGTCCATTTCAGATAGTATGGTGGTTCCGTATCAATTACTGGACATTATCCGTCTCGCCACACCTTCGTTTACCATCTTGAAGAATATGTAAAGGCCTTGAAACCTTAAAAGATATTGCCACGTTTACTTACTATTATAATCAATGTTTAAGTCAATTTGTTAGGCTAACATGATTGTGTTGATTTATGATTAATATATAAAAATAATGTTTGAGAATAATATTGGCAATATTTTGTAGCAAACGAAACTTGAAAGTGTTGAATGTTGATATAAGGTCATGGTAGAGCATTCTACTATCATTTAGTAGCTTATTTTTTACTTCGATAAATTTAATCCATAAAAAAAGCGAATAGTGCAAAATTCATAAGAATATGCTCAATAGTTTAAAGATGAGGACCAAAATGTAGAATGAAGTAAACACTTTTGTAACTTTGTTTTGTTGTAAGAGTCGTTAAATTTTTTAGGACAAATACTTACACAATTTTTAAACCAGACATTTCGCGTTGATGATTTAACGACTCTTTTTACATGAATTCTTAATTTTATTCCCTTTAGACTATAAAATAAACAAAGATATGTTTTGTAAATAAAATATGAAACAGTGGGAAGGCAGTGCATCCGTGGTCCGCCATTAAAAATGTTATGGCGTAATCAATTTACAAAATGTCACCCGAGCACCATAGACAATTTTGTTTTTTGACGTTTATTAGGACCAGTGTCAAACAGTACTTAACCTTTATGGGTAGTTGGACGAGTTTTTCAATTAAATTTAGACTACTATTCGATAAGTAAAAAAATAAAATGATTGCTTCTAAAACTGAAAAACAGGAATGTTTACTACGAACGCTACCCAATAGAGAAAATAAAGAGGGAATATTGCTAAACTAGCTACAGACCGCGGGTTCAATACTGGTACTCTTAAGAACTAAACAATGTCCAATAACTTTATCTAATCCTTCCCCTGTCATATTTCAGACGAATCCGACACCAAAAAAGCTGCATTTTTAATGTTATATTTGGGTTATTTCAAGTAAATACATGTATTGTACATTGTAGACAAAGCAAATGTATAATTATCATTGAAAATAAAATCACTCTTTTGACCATCTCCTTTGAAATACTACTTACTACATTACGCCCAAAATATGTTGACTGATAATGGTCCCATAAAATGGTCTATGGGTATAAAAACCAATTAAAGAGCTTGTTAATAACTTTATAGGGACGGGATCGTTAAATTTTTACCACTTGATTACAAAGAAAGTAAAATATTTAAGTTATTATAAAATACTCTGGCTTTTAGCCCAACGGGTTCACGCTTGACCAGTAAGTATTGAATTGAGGAGCTTCGATAAGAAATATTTAACACAAGGCATTATAACTTTGATCATAATATACTATTTATTTTTAAATTACATCACGTTTCCATGTAGCATGATTATAATGTCTAGCAAATAATGTTTATAATATTATCTCGTTACATCATGTCCTTGTTATGCTATAAATAATTAAATCAACACAATTGATAAAAATACAATTATCTCGATAAATTCACAAAAAACATCACTTTTAAGTCTTCCCTTACCGAGTACACTGGTACCTATATTATCTGTGCTAGTAAACTTTAAAACAGACAATTAAGTAACAAAATATCAAAAACACCTTCCACTACCCCATTATACTTGACATTGCATTTCCACCCCAACCCTCCTGCCAAACTAAACACCTAATTCACCCCTATTTGTATGCTATTAGAGTTTAATATTAACTGTATTCTTTTAAGTTTATTCTTTGAAGATAATAAGTAGGCGTCCCACTGTGCTCTGTGAGCGTTTGCTTGCAATTACGTACTTGTTAGTTTTAAGTCATGTTTGTTCTCTAATTTTTCTAATGTTACAACTTATGGATTTAGGAGTCGTTTTTTGGGTCAGCTAAAACTGTTTGATTGGAAATAGAAATAAGACACAAAAACATTGTGTCTATTTTTTTTATTATTCAAGATTATTACACAAACGTGTGTTGAATGGCTTGTATTTTGTATTCCCTAGTGCTTAAATATGAAGAAAAGTTAAATAAATTACAATAATAAAGTGTCAAATCATAATATCAGAAAGTTCTAATAAGGTAAATTTCTAATTCTTCTTGACAATGGACAAGACCTTACTTTCCTCGTGAAAATGCAGATCAAACATGTTTTAAATGTAGAGCGTGTAGAGCAAACATTTATAAATAATAATAACAACATGTACACTTTTTAAAACTCACGAGTAGCTTTTGTAATGTGGACATAAGTATATTACTTCGTCTGCATCACTACATATTCCTTTTAATTTCAATATAAATTATTGTCGCATTGCGTTTAAAATATCCTTACATCAAATGTTTATCTCAGTTCTTGACAAAGCATGATAAAGTAATTAAGGTATTCGGATATCTTGATTTTGATAGGGGCATGCTTGGGGCAGGTAGAAAACTTCTCTCATTAAGGCAGGTGTAGTTATTGAATTAATATGTTATAATATTAATGTTTTATTTTGGCAAGCGTGGAGTCGGTTACGGTATGAGGTACGGTGCACCGGCTTAAGTTAAGAGAGACTCGCTTTTTTATCCATGTTGTCTTCGGAATAATTTATAGAAAAAATAGAAAACAAAAAAACATACTCTACAAACTTTCTAAAACAACACACACTTTTTATCATCTACTGTGAGTTGTGACCTATAACAAATTATTGAAAAGGTAGAGAGTTCATCGCTACATAACTATGTATTTCAAACGATATGATTCCAATTTCCTATTAATTTAATAGTAAGTTAAAATGAAAAAACATACCTACAGTGTCAAACGTAGCTACCTAATACCTATGATTACATTGTAACAACCATACATACCACGTAATATTTTCTAACCTAATATCTTCCCACTACTCCATATTCCCGTAGTACCTACCTACTATTCCCTACCATCGATCAGCCTCTAACTTGCATGCGCACAGCGTGACCCTGCCCCAGGGGTCCCTGCTCATCAATTACCATGCTACAGGATCCGTCAACAGGTGCCCAACGAATATAATTCCCTAATTTCTAAACAACAATAGAATACTTGTTATGCATGTGCATTTGATGTAATTCTATTAGATCAATAGAGGTAAGACATTAATTTGTAAAACACACATGCAGTCACTAATAAAAATACCTACTACGGAATCAAATGAAATAAAATGCATTCTGAAACCGCTCGCCCCACCTTGCTCTTAAATTGTCTATCAAGATTAATATCTATTGTGTTAATTATAATATATAAATTCATATATACAATTCATACTATACCGATCATACATTTAAACATAGCTACACGATAAAATATACTATCATTTCGTCTACATCCTTCAATGCCTCTAGCGTCAAGAACGTTACTTTCATATGGGTAGAATTAACATCACATATCCTAACTATTAAATACAGCTATTTTGAAAGCAAATCAATCAAGCAAATAAATAATTATTAAAACAAGTTAAGATAAATTAATAATTTATTAGAATAGTCTATTAATTCGACTCAATATTCACAAGAAACCTGTCACTCAACTCTTTCGAACTAATAAATATTTGGGCACAAGCCGCCATAAATTATATTTTACAATTGTTTATATTGCCCTTTCGTAAACAAAGCACAGTCGTAAAACAATACCGTCATTGTTACGTCACTAAACCTGAAGTAAACAAAAAACACATTTAATGCAAAAACATATTTAATTATTAATAATATGTACAAATTAGGAAATGTTTTGATTTCATGGACTGTAGGTCCAAGTTGTGGTTTAGCGCATGAGTAATATATTTTTATATGTGATTTATCTACAAATACACAATATATTATACTGTTTTTACATTTGCTAAGTTGTATAACGATCATTTTAAGTTTCATTTGTTAAATTTGTCTCTTACTGTAATTAAAATAATTCATTGAGTAGACAGTATGAATTTCGTCATGACAAAAGGTAATAAAATGAAACTAGATTGATATAAATCATATTTTAATAAAAATACTACAACTATACATATTTCGCAGTATTTTCGAGATTATAATTTTCATAAAACAGGACATTTGATAGATAATATAGGTAATTGAGTAAATACAAGAATATCCAACTACATATTATTAGGTACTTATAGATTGCAGATTTTTCACCACATTACACATTATCCAAAAACTTCTAATAATACTTCGTAAACATTGGAAACTGAACTAGGAAATAAACTGTTTAATTTAAACTAATGTTAGACACGTTCTCGTAAAACGATCGTCGACAATAAACTTATTGTGTGTGACACAAAGCCGGTCACCCAAGTTTTACAGCGCTCATATATTTTGGCATCTTCAGTTTTATGGTGCCCCTGAATGGTCAAAATTGAAAGAATATCGTCCACAAAGAAATCCTTAATTTGTTTTGGTTGTACGAAATTGTAGTATTGTCAGATTTATTGTTTCCAATTTTGGTTTTTGTTTCTCGATCAACGGGGGATGGAATTAGAAATTTGTTTAAGTTAAAGTTTGACTTGGGCATAGAAATCTAATATGCTTTTGTATGCAATGGTACTAAATCAAAGTACCTATATTTTCAAGTAAATCGGTATAATATGATTTTCGTTCGCATTCTAAAAATATTTAGGTAGTTAAGTAGGTACTGTAGAAAAAAATAAAGTTTATTTTGCAATAGGTAGTAGTAATACGCAACTCTGATAACAAAGTTAAAATGGTTTGGGCAATTATTA
>CAJQZM010039104.1:19144-33055 GCA_907164665.1 Colias nastes | reverse complement strand
TGTTGGTTCTACCGTTCTACTGTTGTGAGTGAAACATAAATAAAATAATTTTTTTTACTGTTGCCAGCAAATATTACTAACAAATAAAAAAAATATTAATTAATTAAGGAACCATTAAATGAAAAGCGATGTATAAGTTAAAATCACCACGGAAGAAGAATCTGATGGAATTATAATGCATCCGTTTGGTATATGTTTTGTTTTTGTTTTTCTCTTTTGTTTCAGATTTATGTCAATAGTTTATTTTTAAGCTATTGCATAGCTTCTATCGCGGGCCTTGAGCGCGGGGACCGAATCGAGAAATTCCGTAACGAAAAAACCTCACGCTCCCCACTCCGACGGGCTCGGAGGTGTGGCCTGAAGGCATGCTATGCAATAGCTTTACCGCGGCAGTCCCCGAGTGCCACACGTCTTTTTTTATTTGACGTTCAGCATATCAAAGTGAAAAACTTTTTACTTTTTATCTGGTAAATTTCGTATTAGATAACATGGTAACATGTGATTTGATCCAATTTTGAAAGCGAACTTCTTCAGAATGGATACTGATGTATATTGTGTATTAATATTAGAAATGATATTTCCGATATGATGCGAGTCAGCATATTCTTGCCGAAGAAAATCAAATCGAATACTTTTTGCTATTCGTGTATTGCAACTCTAGTATATAATATTATACAAAAGAATACCTACATAATAGTAGTGATGTATAAATTGTGTTATATTTATATATCGAAAACACAAGTAAGTACAATTTTCGTTAATCAAATATACTCATTGGTAAATATGGTTATTGAGCAGTTACTAAATATTTAAATATTCCTTCAATAAACATATTAGTTTCTTTTTTTTTTTAATTAACACCTTTTGGCTAATTATTATTACAGTTATACATAAAGAATGCGTGTTACACTCAAAGCCACTTTAAATCTTTTTATTATTAGCCGATAAATAAGTGTGTTTGTTTTCTTTTATAAAATATTGTAGGACTTTGAATAGATTCTGATTCCATGTTGAAATGTGGAGTATATTACACCCTCACAGAAAACGCCCGAAGCTTCTGTATTCCCTTATTCTGAACATATAAATTTATTTATTTATTTATTAACATATAAATTTATTTATTTATTTATTTGAGCATATAGTTGCATTAAGGTGATGAATTAATTTTTCTAACATTTTCGGCCCTTTTTAAACCTTCGTAATTTTTATATTATTAAAGTTGTCGTGATGAAAATTCTTGACAAGAAAGTTCAATAGTAACACAATACGTGTACCGTTTTAGAAACATGATTCCATGATATTTTCTCGATAGAAAAAAAATACAAAGTTCTCATTGTTATTTTTTTAAAATCTCTGGCATCTTCAAAATAACAAACGTAAAGTTACGACTTTTTGGATATTAACTATAAAATATACAATCTATACGTGTATCGAGTTAGAATTTTGAAATATGCGATGGTTTTGAAATAAACAAGAAATACTTGAAATTAGCGCGCGACCAGCCAATCTAGCGTGAGCCGTCCTGTACCTTCCTACCCCGATCGCTGCACGAGTCATTCCCGCTACGGCCGTCACACGGGGAACTTGTGTCGCTCGCGCAATCGTAACAAAGGGTGACAACACGATAAGACAAAATGAGACAAATGGGGACAATAAAGAAAATAAGAGGAAGAAACATAAAGGTTGGAGGAAAAAGAATGCTTACAATTGGAACAAATTAATGAAGTAAGTTGGTTTTATTTTAAATTTGATGATATTTATATTATAGACGATGTTTGATATGTACCCCTGTTTTAAGTACATAACGAATGTGTAAGATTTTTTCATGTATAGCATAGATAATCTTTTCAGAAATTCGGAATCCAGAAGGAAAATAAACCCACTGATTGTTCACAATGTGAACCCACTTCTTCGTAAGTACCTTCATTCAGTCAAAAATGTATGTTATCAACGCTCTACTGGTTTTATCGCATGATTCCATTTTTAGCAAAAAGCAACAAAGTGCAAAGAAATAAAAAATCATGGTGAACTTAGTGGAAGTATGGTGGACGTAATATGGAACAGGAGCTCATTGGAGTAGTATTATATTTAAAAAAATACGAAAAAAATTCAAGAATTACATTTCTTAGTAGGTGGTAGATACGTATGTTGTATAAAGAATTTGATGTTGATATTTATTTCATTTATACTTACTATACCTGTGCGGGAAATTGCTTAGTACTAAAACAGGTTTATATTCATATTTACATAGTAATGTGAAAGTTTTCATTTCGAAAAATTTTGTGTATATTAAATTAAGTTCCTGGGTGATCTGGAAACACAATTGGGCCCGGAAGATGGCGCTGCAGTCACTCCTCCTAATCAATTATGTATTTTTGTTGTTAGAAAGTAAACTTAATTTAATGTTTATAATACATTATTATTGGTATAAATAAGCCAGTGTTCGTCTCACATTGCTGTACCTGCCTACCTACCCTACCAGGGCCTAACTTTATTCTGGCTATTTTATTTTGATTATTTGTAATGAATAATTACAATTATAATAGAGTGCAAAAAATAAATACTTGCGTGAATATATTTTGTGTTTTTTTTAAACAATTTTTTTATTTAACCTTCCTATACTCGCGCGTTGGTCTGTGAGACCGACGAAACACATTTTCGTAATTATTTTTATGCAGGTAAATCCTGTGAAGTCGAGTTCCTTGCTAGTTTCCGGATTTGGGGCTAACTTCATTTTAGTGCACGTCGCGTGGTCGGCAGAAGTTCACGTGTCATAGCATTTGGCGCCAATCGGTCCATGAGACCGACGCGAGTATAGGTGCAACTTTTTGTGTAAGTATTAATATTATATATTTTGTACATTTATATATTTTTACAGACTTTGAATACTTTATGAAGTATGTATAGTAAAATATATGTATGAATGTTGCTCTAAATTATATTTTGACCAATTTTTTTGGCCATACTTCATGTCAAAATGAACGATGATCAAATCAGATTGTTGCTGGAAGAATCAAGTTCTGGTTCTGCTATGAAGACGAAAATGACAGTGAGGTGGAAGACAATGTGGAGGTACAAGAAGAGACATACGACACCGAGCAAGACGATGACAATGAAGAGATATCTGAGGAAAAACACAGTGAAAGTTCCCGTGATTTTTACTTGGGAAAAGATGGACAGGCAAGGCTCAAAACTAAGCCAAACATAGATAAATATGTGCTTTGATATGTTTATTATTATTATTTAGAAGTTTATTTTGCTTTGAAAAAGAAGTTCTGTTTTTAATTTAGTTTTCCCTAGTACTTAAGAAAAACATCTCAAATTCGAGGACTGATTTGTGATAGACTATAAGTCAGTAAAATAATTAATAAACTAAGTATGATCAATACTATTTTGTTTCAGTACATCCTAAACTTTAAAAAAATTGTTATAGTTTTCGGTTTTCTTAGTAAATATATATAGTGTAGGGGTAAACACTATCGGTCTGTGACACCGTGCGCGAGTATAGGTGTTACAAAAATTGGCGCGAGTATAGGAAGGTTAAAAAAATATCATTCCGACCGCGGCTTTGCCCGCGTGAAATTAGGTTATATCGTGAATCCTGTTTTATCCCACAGAAGTGTTCAGTCCGGATAAAAAGTATCCTATGTGTAAATCCAGGCAATTAGCTATATTTCATCAAAATTGGTAATGTAGTCTTGACGTGATTGAGTAACAACTAACAAACAAATACATATACAAATAAACATCCAAAGTTTCGCATCAGTTTTACTGTATTAGTGATATCTTCCACTCTTGACTTTGACTGAGAAGAATTAGGGTTTATAACTTCTTTCAGAAATAGTACCTTTCATTTCTGGGCATGATGCAATATCTACGTCAGCATCAAATTCTATCTAAATCAATTCAGTAGTCCGCGTTATTGAGTACCATTTCATTTTTTCAGAGTTAAAATATTTTTTGTAATTTTAAAGATTATTTATAACCTATATTATTTTGTAATAAAGTAAACATTACGAAATAATAATTATTATTAATAGTGTCTAACTAAGTAGTTGTTAAAAAGAAGATTATTTGTTTATAAGCAAGAAAATAAAATCAATAAATCAACGATTAAATATATGTATAACAATATAATAGCTGTATGACGACTCCATACATGTTTGTCCCGAGTCGGCCAGCGGCAGCGCGGCGAGTTTGCAAGATTGACTTCGCGCACACCCGCGTTCGCGATAGCGAGCTATTAGACTCCGCCCACCAAGCAGTGGATTTTTTTTTGTGTATCGTCTTAAATATCGTTTCTTGAAGTTTATTTGTTTTACTTTAAGAGCTGCCGCTTGCCAATTTTTTTCAAGTTGGATAAAAAGTATACTACGTGACAATTCTTGTTATTTTATACCTAACTCTTGCAATAGTGCAGAATATCATAAAAATATAAAAACATATTTATTATGGATAGTTAACGGTTTGTTAAATTCTTTTTATTCGGAAAAAGGAGCTTATGGGTTGATAGTAAGCGCCCATGCACATTTGCAGAATCATATGGCTAATGGCTATTTGCAGGCCTTACGTCTCTGCAAATGCAATGTCATCTTCCAAAGGTATGGGTAAGAAAGAATGGAAGAGAGGAATAAGAACTGGGAAAGCTTGGGAAAAGAATACGAATTAAAAATAACAAAAATAGACACTGCTACGTTTATAAGAACTGTAGGAGTAAAAGTAGGTAAAAGGATTAAACAAATACTAAGATATATAATTTATAAACGTGAGTCTCTTACATAATACAACGCATCTCGTTTGCCCTAGGATATAAAAACGGAATAAAGAAAAATACATAACCTGATGTTGTGGATTTATTATTCCGCTTGAAGTATGGAGCTAAAAAATTACATTTTCCTTAAGAATCATAGAGCGCTCGTATGTTATAAATTATAATATAAGCCCTAAAATAATTACAGATCGACCTCAATTTCAGGCGCCTGTAAACGTCGACGACGCAATGAATATTCAAATAGTCCATAATTAAAACTCGTTCCATATTTCACCAGTGTCACCCGAAATTATTCAAGGTCATAAAGATAGTATGACTTAAAGAAAAGTTATTCGTGTAGAAGTTTTACGAAATATGGAAACATTTTGATCGACAGACGGGAATCTAGTTAAGATATAGTGGTCAGCAAAATATGTAGAAAGGTGTACTTAAGTCTATAAGAGCTCCTGGAGTAGCACCAAAAGAGTGAAAAACCAGATTTGACTTCAGTTATGTCTTTTTCGTTTACGATAGTTGAATCATGCTAATGTATCGTACTATCGTACTGAACCATCATTATTGGAAAAGTATACAGATCTAAGACTGAGATGGTTTTAAAAATGTCTAATAGAATATGGCTATTTTCCCTTCCTACGCACTCGCTGGAACTACCTACGTAAATTACTCAGAAACCACTGCATAAGTTAAAATAATAAGTTTAAATTAAAATTCTAAAAGTAATCGAGTTAGGTTACCACTAGTAGCTATAGATATACCTGGTAAATATTGTGAACAGATTTTTTTAGAACTGTCTTATGTATTATCAAAAAATTCTTCACATCTTTCAATATTGCCCAATATCGGAGGGTTGTTATTCGAGAAATACATAAGTAGTCATTTTTATACCTGTAAATAAATGTGTTGAATACCTAACATTATTAAAAAAATTAAATCTTACTTTTTTAATATTATTCTAAATTGCAAACATGGAACTCATCACAAAGCCCTCACAGACTCAACAACATCGCCTTACAAAACTTGTCTCGAGAACAGACTGTATTCATGAAACTTTTTGAGCCTATCACTTTATGGCACCTTTAAGAACTTTATTATTGGCAGTTTTGGATGTATTAGCAATCTATGTTGGAACTTACGAAAGAGATATTAGAAGAAATTTCAAGGAAAAAAGAAATGTGAGTTGGACTTTGTAGGACAATATTACTTACTTACTGTCATTGACTGGTAATAGGTATTACAGGTTGTAAAGCGAACCTTACGAGAGTAGGTAAAAGTAGTTTCAGTGAATGGTTAAGTTACAAAAACAAAGCATAGGGGTAGCTTTCGAATTTTTGATAACAGCACGGTTAATTCGAAGTTATTGCTGCGTGACTACTTGCCCGTGCCGTAGGCATTTACGTTTCAAAGGATCAAATCGAATCCCAAGGACCCCACCCGAGTCGTGACAACGATTAGACGAGAACGGTGCATTAATCGAGTAATACTATTACGAAACTATAATATTGTGGAGTTAAGTTACGTTACGTAGGTATTTCAAGTTGCGAATTGCGATTGTTGACTACGTCGCGCCTGTAAAGCAGTTTGCACCGCTGCCGCGTCAGTCGCGCGCCATCCGTCGCGCAGAACGCACGTGTTTCTACGTCACGGCCCGCGACCGGTACACCTGTGCCTTTGTCATCGCTAACACGTAAACATAGTTGTCACGTTGGACAAGTGCAGCCAAGTGAGATCGGAGCGTCGCCGGCGTTGAACGCTCAAGAGTGACAGTTGCATTCTGCAGGTGCTTGCTTCTTTATTAATTGAAAAGTGATTGTAATGTGGTCACGGCCGCAGCTCACATGTCCGGCCCAGTTTTCACGATCGCTGCCTCCGTCTTAGAATTCCACTAGTTGCTTTGTTTGGTACAGAGAGCGGCGTAATGCACGGCGTAAGACTACACTTGTTGATTCGGTCGCGCAACCCTTTGATGTTTTACACCGAAGCGTCACGACTCATCTCGCTCTGTTTTCTATTCGAGATGCACGTAAAATCAACTTTCCAATGCTTTCTTTAGCGTTCCGTTGCGTTACAATTTTATTCGCATTTATAACGAAACACCTCATACATGTTGTGACCAATCGAATCGTTAAAATTAACAATAATTGAAAGAATGAACGAGCAGTTATTTTTTTATAGCTAACATAAAATAGCGTAATAGATAAAGACACGAGTACATTTTCAATTGCAATGACATATTTTGTGGATTATTAGCATTCAACACGAGCTGTCGATGATTAAAGTAGGTTAATAGGTAAATCAATGTTTAACTCAAAATATCTATCTACCTACTTATCCGTTAAAATATTGGAATATTCAATATCTATAAACAATTCGCAAAAAAAAAAACATTGACGGCATTTATCACCCCTGTCCCGATATAATTTTTATTACCATTTTCCTTATTATGATACATAGGTACGATTAAAGTTATTAAAACCTATCTAGATTCTGCGGCTTTGCACGATAACAGACTGAGATAAAACTGCTACCCACGAATTTTTTCTGAGTGGGTTGCCTAAGTGCTTAATCCTAATTCCTAACTTAGCTGTAACCTTTTTAAGGATGTAAAGTACCTAACTACGTACGATACACAACATAGTACGATAAAAATAAAATATCATACCCATTTTATTTTATGCCTAAGTATTTTGTACCAACTCCAAGAATCTAGAGAACCTTCGGCGTAACTCGCAGGCACAGATTAGTCGTAGGTAGGTACCTACCTAGCTTAAGAATAACATGTCCACATGTGACCTCTTTCTTTAGCTTTGTAAATCATTCAGATAATAATTTTAGTTTTTGTGGCTCCGTTCTATAGCCTCTTTTTCCATCGAAATTATCTAAAAATATTCACATACCCATAGACTTACCTAATGTTACGATTTTCCGCCAAAATATTAATATAATTGTCTAAAGGCTTATAAAGGTCTCGAATAATGATGTTATAACAAACAATTATATTCAAATGTACAAGAAATGCGACTGTCAAGATGACAAAAGCACACAATAGAGTTTCACCCTTCAGCGCAACAATTTATGAAATATTTCTATTGAAGATAAATTTATTTCAATACAACTCCGTCGCAGTTATGTCGGCGATTTGGATATCCAACGAAATATACCATTTTATTAAATAAACAAAGATATATTTGGCGAGACTATTACCTAACTTCAAGCGTAAAATATTTTAATTATTCTGGAGTAGTCTATCTTTCATTTCTACCCTTGAACTTTGAAGACCTTTAGGAATCGCTTAGAAATCTTGCGAAAAAAAGTGCATAATTACGCATTTTAAATATTATGACTATCATAGGCATAGACGCCTAAACATAAGGAAAATTTCAAAACACTTCATTGATGGTGATAGTGTTTTGATTGAATAGTTAAATAATTTATAAATGAAGCACGGCTTTTATCTTCGTAATATATCTTCTGTATAACCTGACATTTTAATACTAACTATAACATCCGGTTATTTTGCATAAACAGCTGAATAAAGCTGATAATACAGTAATAAAAGAAAATTGTAGGTGAGAGGTTTACATAATATTACATGTTATCAGAAATGATTAGCTGCTATTTATAGTAAAAATCAGAGGTTATGTTGTTAAACTTTATGCTCATTACAATAAAATGATACGCTACGAATAGATTAATGAATGTATTATAATCGTTTATAAAAATAGATCGAGAAACAAAAAAAAAAAAATAAATGTAAATCGTAAATAAATGTAAGATACATTTAGGCGTACTCTTAGAGTAGGTATGTGTTAGCAAGCTAATATATTATAGTCTAAAGGCGTACCTAATTGAAGTGAAGTAACAAGTTCTTTTGTCATTAATTATACGAGATGCATATAATTACAACTTCCTGACATCTCGGACATGCCAAACGAAACGGTATTTTTGCTCATTTAGAGCTAGCGCGCAAGAGTAACTTTTGTCTCGCGCGCACGTAGCGACGCAACTCCCCATAGTTGATGGGAGAGACAAAATAGTTGCGGAGACAAAAGTTGCTCTTGCGCGCTAGCTCTTAAGGCTGGCGTCCACTAGGCGGATCGGGCCGGGCCGCATCGCAACGCAAAAATACGCCGGCCTATGTTTTGTATGAAACATCGTCCATTAGCGACGGATCGGGCCGGGGCGGGCCGCAACGCATTGGCGGATATCGCTTCGCAGGCGGATTTCTGCCGGCGGTGCGCTGCGGCCCGGCCCGGCCCGATCCGCCTAGTGGACGCAGGCAGGCGGATGTGAGCGGCGAGCGTCTGTTAGATAAAATCCGCCTAGGCGGTCCGCCGCGCCCCGTACAGGTGGACGCAGGAGCAAACAGCGCGTCCATTAGAGACGGCCCGTTGCGATGCGGCCCGGCCCGATCCGCCTGTAATGGACGCCTAGCATTACATTACAGTAGAGAATGTACTTGGTCATTTGCAAGGCTTACATAAAGACAGATTCAATACACAGAGAAGCCCTTTAGAGACATTCAATATATTGTGAGACACTAGCCTTTATTATTGTTATATATTAAACCTGGTGTGTAAGTATCGGGTGCTAGTTAGCTCAACAGAGTTGTTTGTCGCGTGAACTTGTTAGTGACTACGTTTCCTATTGGTTTCCTATTTGTAAAACAGCAGCGCCTCTAGCGGTTACGTGGCAAACTAAATCGATATTCATACCAATTTATAATATTTTCCCGGTTGTCATGTATCTAAGTAAGTATGTGTAACACTCATGACTGTAAAACAACCAAAAAAACCTGAACAATTCAGTAAAAGGACGTAGTCAAGTTGACCGAATAAATATTTTAAATCTTTCATCAGTTACTGGGCTATTGAGATTTCCAATTTGTTTAAAATATTATTTTGGGAAAATTAAATTTGATAATATGTAATATGAACATAAAAAACGGATTTTATGTCTTAGGGAAATAAGAGCGAACAATCGAACTTATAGATTTCTATTTTAAATTTTTGTTAGGTTTTCCAGTACTATGCAAATCTTGGGCATTAGTAAATATAAATGAATAATCAAAGAAATACGTGATTTATAAGTCTGTGTAACAGAAATTGTAAAAGGTTTAAAAGGCACATTTATTTAAAAAACCGATTACTTATATCGCTCACTGGGTATCATTTCATTCGGTTTCACATTTCTCTCTCGGGGACCACACGTTATATATTTTTTTTTCATATTTGGAGATAGTAATGAGTGCTTCATGATTTAATGTCATTTTATTGGTATCAAACATGTTGTTAGTTATTATAATGGCTTGTTAAAAGCAAACATTTTATTTTAAAGAAATGTTCTGTTATCACAGTTAATTGGGTGTTTCGAAAAAATCAAAAGACAAGTAAATATGAGAGTAAATAATGTATTTTATTTTTTGTATTATTATTTATATTTATTTTTATAATAGCTATTTTCTAATAGTCACGCGAGGTCTGAAATTATATTTGACCAGTGTCAATGCATTCTACAATATGATCCCATACTTAACTATTGATACGTTCTATAGTTTTTATTTATAATCTGTCTATTAAGTTTACATAATAAGTACTCTACTTGCAACGTTTTTTTATTATAGCTTGGCGCTATTCAATTTTTTGGAATCAGGACAATATTTCATTCAATGTGTTATTCGATGACCGCTGAAAGAAGTAAACGATATTTTAATAAATACGAATATAAACGTGAAGAATACATATTTATAGAAATCTTATTTTATTATTTATCAAAACCTCAGAAAGATATTTTTTTAATAAAGGGTTAGCCTTGAATTAGGCAAATAACACGGAAGTGCTAGCTAATTAAAAAAAAATGGTATGTTATGGCGCTTTACCCAGTACCTACAAGAGGACGAAATAAATAAATAATAAATAAATATTTTCAGGACAATTTTTCACACACGGCACGATCTGATCCCATACTAAGCTTTCGCTTGTGTTATGGAAACTAGATGGCTGATAAACATACATATAATATAATTTTAAATAAATACTTATATAGATATTCAACACCCAGACACAGAGCAAACATCTATGTTCATCACACAAATATTTGCCCCGGGTGGGAATCGAACCCACGACCTCTGGCATGGAAGGCAGGGCCACTACCAACCAAGCCAATCGGTCAGTCAAATAACATAAAAACAATAATAATATAAAGCTTTTTTGCCTTTATTTTTTTTGGAAAAACACATCCTTTCGCGTAAATTAAAATATCAAGTTTCAAAACTGTGTTAATTAAGTTGTATAATTGTTGTGTTGATTGGTAAACAAATTATATAATCTATATTGCGTTTGGAATTAGAATGGTTTAAAAAAGATAAATAAATAGTCGCTGTCGGTTTTCCTTATACGTTGTTGGTCATGTTATTGTTTAAGCAGCTTTTGTCCACGCTCCGTCGTATAAAGTCATATCTATTGGTGATATTGATCGTCATAAACGTCTCTTTATTATGTTCCTAGAGAATAGCACGGAAATGGCATTGGATTAAGCGTAAAGGGTTTCTTTGGTATATGAATTTACATTCATTTTTTAACGTCCAGTTGTTTCTATCTCTTCTTATTTATTAATAGATTTTATAAATACAAAAGTGTATTAGTTTCTCGTCCTTTCTCGTCGCACGGTAATGGTTTTATGGTATGATTATTCTATCTGGAGAAGTTAGGAGGCTAGGGATTGATATAGGCGTTCACCGCAGTGAAACGTCCCAGTCTCTTTGACAATTTCCTTTGAACCGAAGTCGTGGCTAGAAAAACATAAAAATGTTTTTATATATAACGTGCAAGTTGCTGGTGAAACATCTTGGCTGATGCAACTATCATTTTACCGAGATCAGAAGTAAGAGCGACAATTCAATGATAATGTTGCAACAAACCTTGAAACAGCCATCGAGATATATGTACACTAGAGAGGTTATTCCAAACAAAAACATTGCGCGCGGCCGATGTGGTGGGGTACGTGTGGAACGAGCGAGGCGTGGCTTCAAGTTCAAAGATTAAGCAATGCGTGCAGATGCGACACATTGTGCAATCTGTTTACTCGGTACTATCTGGTGGTACTGATACTAGGGAATTAATAAAAAGAGGATTTTATATTAAACTATGTATTTTAATTTCCTTTAAATAATATCAATTTAGTAAGCTTTTGTCGTTTTGTGTAGTAATCAATAGTTTTATCAGTTTTTGCTTCATGATGTAATCGAATTTTGGAGTATTGGTTTATAATAGCCCTAATTAAATGGATACGATGATTCAATGTTGATGGCGTTTACGTATAAGAAACTCACATTTTGAAAAATCTCACGTGAGATTCGAGGATGGGGGAGGGGGTTGAATAAAATCTCACGACATCTCACCAGGGGGGGAGGGAGCGGCAGAAAATTAAAAAAAACACCTCACGTAATTTATGGACGCCCCCTTACTCGATCACAATTTTTGTAA
Organism: Colias nastes; assembly: GCA_907164665.1. Lineage (NCBI taxonomy): Eukaryota > Metazoa > Arthropoda > Insecta > Lepidoptera > Pieridae > Colias > Colias nastes. The sequence goes on along the minus strand of CAJQZM010039104.1, from coordinate 20,803 downwards.
CGAATGTGAAAGACGAAACAATAAATACGCAAAGCGGCTTTTACTATAAACGGAACTACATTTAAAAATAATAATAATAGTTTAAAAAAACTAAAAAACACGCTTTTAGGTCGGTTTTCTATAAAAAGCGTGTTTTTTATTTTTTTTAACTATTATTTATTTTATCAAATTAGTGTATTGTCATCGGTCCTCAATAAATCTACAAAGTTTGAACGAAATCTGGCCGTTTAAAGTGGGTCAAAATCGCGCCCAAAGAAGTCGGTTACAAACATACAGGTGAAGCTAATATAAAGCGTGTAATATACTTTATTTATTGAGTTATAAGGTTGCTTCCATTCTGTTTATTTACATTCTCAAAAACATCAATCGCCGCAGAGGCGGCTTGCGACAAAGGCGGCTTGTGTCAAAGGCCTCGGCGATATTATTTAAGAACATAATATTATGTACTTTAGGCAAACTTGTAATAAGATCTATTTTACTTTCTTATTAGTCCATTTGACAAGGATATTGGGTAAGATACCTATTGGAATAATTTTATTATTATGTATGTACTTATTAAATCCGCGAATAAAAAAAATGTTTAGTCGCGAATATAGAAATTGGGTCGCATTTTTTTAATCCGCGAATAGTGAAAACGTGACTAAAGGAAGCGCGATTAAGGAACTTTTACTGTATTAGTTTCTGTGAATGTTGTGTTTATTTGTAATTGTTGTGCATAATAATTTATAAATCCTATTGGAACAACTGTTGATGAACATTTTTTTAATAAATAAAAATAGGTAAATAAATAAATATTACTTAATATAACCTACCGTTTTACTTTGCGTAGTCGGGTAAAAGTATAAATATTTAGGTACTACAACACGGTAATCTTTCCTAGTATATATTGTATATATACATAGTTAAAAAATCCAGTTACATTTTTTTAACAGACTCATCGATAGTGTCACGTCTGTGCTGTTAGTCTATGAAAAATGGCGCGAAACGCAGAACGCGTGGTGATTTTTCGCAAAATGATAACAATATTAGTAAAATGCATTACTTACTCATAATAAGGAAACTTACTGGTGAAAAGTCACTCCTCGGGCTTTGTTTGTATTATGGGAATTGTTAAAACAATATCTTAGCACACACGAAGGCATTTTGAACAGAGCAATAACACGTGTTGACGCGGCAAGCGGGGGGCACAGTCCGGCACAGACTAAAGAGACTTGTGATTCTTGCCTCTAGCTCGTGTTAAAGAGAGTGTAGTAGCGATCGCCTCTCTAGTACGTAGTACATACTATCTCGATGGAAACAGCGCTGTTTGAAAGCATTTTTTCACATTCTTAAGATGCGTCACTGTTTGCTGTTGATGTGCATTCCTGCAATAGTGTTACACTAAATATGTTATTAGCAGCATCCGTTTAGATCTTTAATCTGTAATCAGGGGTTAATTTTATATCTAGTTTCGTTATTTTTTTGAAGTGAAACTTCTTTATCGGAGTTGGAAAAAAATTTAGTGTAACATTTTTTCGTTACGCCTGACATTTTTCCGTTACGCGCCATCTTTTTCTTATCCCTCCCACGCGTGATTCGACGTATTTCTGTAAAGTTTCATATAGTAAATTATTTTTTGAAAAATAAGGTCATAAAGAAGTTTCACTTCTTACGTGTGTA
>CAJQZM010039104.1:0-19134 GCA_907164665.1 Colias nastes | reverse complement strand
ATAAGGTCATAAAGAAGTTTCACTTCTTACGTGTGTACACTAGTACACGCACACATTTTTTTTTTCTTATTTTGCAATACACCAAACATCCATATTCATGTTATTGTTAATTATAGATATTGTTCAATGACAATACTCCAAAATTTTTCAGTTTTGTTACAAAGGCAATGGTTATATGCAAATATTGTAACGAACCCCTTGTGTATGCTTCGCTCAGGATGACCCAGGATAAAATAAAGAATATATGTCTTTTTAGGGTTCCGTAGCCAAAATGGCAAAAACGGAACCCTTATAGTTTCGTCATGTCCGTCTGTCCGTCTGTCCGTCTGTCCGTCTGTCACAGCCGATTTACTCGGAAACTATAAGTACTACAGTGATGAAATTTGATGGGAATATGTGTTGTATGAACCGCTACAAAAATATGACACTAAATAGTAAAAAAAAGAATTGGGGGTGGGGCCCCCCATACATGTAACTGAGGGATGAAATTTTTTTTTTCGATGTACATACCCGTGTGGGGTATCAATGGAAAGGTCTTTTAAAATGATATAAAGTTTTCTAAAAAACATTTTTCTTAAAGTGAACGGTTTTTGAGATATCAGCTCTCAAAGTCGTAAAAAGTATGTCCCCCCCCCTCTATTTTTATAACTACGGGGTATAAAATTCTAAAAAAAATAGAGGTGATGCATGCTAATTAACTCTTTCAACGATTTTTGGTTTGATCAAAGTATCTCTTATAGTTTTTGAGATAGGTTGATTTAACTGTAATTTATTATATTTGCTGCTACGGAACCCTTTGTGCGCGAGCCCGACTCGCACTTGGCCGGTTTTATTTTTAATCGGGCTAATACCTATTTATTACCTTAAATCGTTAACACAAAAAATAAAAACTATCTGTTCAGGATGTAAGTTATTATAATATTGTACACATCACTAGGCAGGTATAGAATTATGAGCTAGATAAAAAAAAAATATATATATTTAGGTATATGAATAAAATATTAATGTAGGTACAGGAATATGCCGTCAGGGACTTGTAACTGTATCATTTCTATCTAATGTTCTAAACTCCTAACCTTGTTACTATTTTCACAATCGTAATAAGTTGCAAAACTACAGTTTTTTATTGTTTTTGACCTTTGTGTACATTAGATCGTTATGATCAGATGACGTTGTTTTTTGTAAAAAAGAAATCATCAAAAGCAATAAAAAATTACGTAACGTGAAATCTTTATTTGTGACATAAAAGCATTTTCTATTGTTTGAATGCTTTTAATGCAATAAGTGGTTGAATTGTAACCGCATTGTTAAACAATGTATTTTATAGTTTATTTTAGAATCGAAAATGGACGTTGCTTCCTATTTTTCGACCGCTTTATAATGGTAGTAGGTAAGCGTTTTCTACAAAATTCGTTGGATTAGATAAAAATCACACATTATACAAAATATTAAAATTTTAAGACGAAAAAGACGAGGTTATTATTAATCTAATCAAATGAGTAATTTCATAGAGATTGGTTCACTCATAATTAATCAAAGCATTAATGTAGTTAAAGTAGTTTCTAAATATTAATTTGAGGGAAGTGGGAAACTTAAATGACTATGATGTAAGCGATTATTTTCATTTCAAATTGATTGATCACTGTTTTTTTTGTTAAAAAGTATTATATTTGGTTATATTAATAAAGTAAATGAGTTCGTATGTTTGTCTTATACGTTGAAACATGTCTTTTGAAATTGCATGGAAATTGTTCGAAGGTTGAAAGTGTTCTTAAACTAAATCTACATACTTTTAATTCTTCTCATGTTCTTGAATTAACTTGAAACGGATAATTCTAAATTCCAAATTTATGCACTATTATCATTTGAAAAAATATCAGTATATTTCTACAAGAAAATGCTCACTATATATCTAAGCGTATTTTTAAAAGATTAGCTAAAACAATTTAGCGATCATAAAGTATTTGAAGGAAAGACAAACAATAACCGCGCATGGACGTGTATTCACACATGATCTAACAGAAACTATTTTGATTTATGTAGATATGCGGCGAAATTTGCGTGTATGCGACTTTCGATATACCATTATTTAATGTTTATTAAGTACCTTTTATATTATTGGGATTATTTGTAATATTAATTCTATATTTAAAGGTTAAAATTGTTGCGTTTATAATGCGTTTATACGTAATCAATAGGAAATAATTGCAAAATTATGTATTTCCTTATAATTTTAGTTAATCACAAATCTGCAAATGGGAATAATGTAAATTATATAAATGTCATTCGAATATTCTCTAATTTGAAATATATGCACTTATATGAACATATTTAAAATTTTGTTTATAGATATCCCGAAGATACACGTAGACGATTAAACTTCAATTGAATTTATTTTGATGAATATATTCTCAATACTCATATTACAAAAGCAAACAGACCAATTACTAAAACACACCTATCTAAAAACAGGACGAAAGAAAAAATATAGGAAAAAACGTACGATGATGTAAAGAAGAACTACCATGTATGGGATCTGGTTTTCGAATGTACTACAGTTCGGATTACATTGCCGCTAGTGCAGTATATTTTGATACATGTGAAGTATACAGAAATGGTTACAAACGAGCAATCTATGCTAATACGTCTGCAAATCACGCAATCTGCATAGACTGGAAATTGTGATAAATTGTTATGCGCATATTACTTACACAAGACCAGTTAATAAAACGTACGAATCATGAAGACTGTTTCTAAACAATTACTCAAACATATTGATAGTTGGGGAGATTGTGGGCTCGGATGATTGAAATGAACAAAGGCAAATGTCAGAGGCGTAACCTTTACGCATTGGAGAGAAAATAGTAAGCAATACAGGAAAACAACGGCGTTAATCAAAATGTCATCAGGAGCACGTGTTTGGAAGCCTAATAGAAAACTAAGGATGAATCCATACTCATTACTCCTTTTGCAATTCCACTTATGTTGGTATTGTGTAATAAGTGTGTAATTATAGAAATAAATGTAGGTACACCGTACAAGCATCTTTTAAATGACGTACACTACGATGTAAGTTGCTAATTATAAACAATACTTTATTGATTATTTAGAAATAGTTTATTATTTCAGTTGACTTCACTACAGATATGACATAACTTAAGATGTAGGTATATTGGCCTGGTTATAAGAGATGTGATTGCAATGTAAAGGTGCGATTAAACGACGCGCAAACACGCGAGCCGAGCCTGGCTCGGCTCGTGGTCCGCCGCGCCACGCGCCGTGTAAACAACTGCGCTCGGCGCGGCTCGGCAAAGTTTGCACGATCCATCACTTGTCGGTTTTTTCGACACAGATCAAAGGCGCGGGGCTCGGCTTGTGTTAATACGCGCCGTCTAAACAGATGTCACTGTCTATTTTGTATTGATGTGTAGCCGCCACGGACGGCTCGGCTGGCGTAGGATCGTGCTACCCCGCGTCGTTTAAACGAGCAGGCTTGCGTCCGTATTTAGCCGAGCCGCATTTCCACGGACGGCTCGGCTCGCGTAGGATCGGGCTAGCCCGCGTCGTTTAATCGCACCTTAAGACCAATAGTTAGTGGTAACTTGGCGGTTGGCAAATGTGAAGTATTAAATGTAGTATGATTGACAGTTTTGAGCCCATCCAAATTGAGAAATAAAACTGACATATCGTGGGAGGAAAGTTTGTGCACAAATTGTCAGTAGGACAAAGGTTAATTAAACTTGTTGTTACTAACCTTATCGAATGCATATGCTACTTTGGTTTATATCCTCTTAGTAATTAAAAGGCAAATTATTTAATTTGCTACATGATTGTTATTATTCCGGGATCCTGTTAGTGAGATGATAAAGAAATTACCAAGAATAGTCTTAAAATAACAGCAGTTCCGTATTAAATACATCAAGAAATACATAACCACCTAGTTTTCAAGTCGGTTGGAAATGGGACAGTATTTGTGTCAGCAAATGCGACAAATGCAAGAACATCAAAGCAGCATGACGTGCGCGGTATAATACCTTGTAATGATAATTTACTTGGACTATATGTGTACGCTAAATTACAGAGGAATTAGATGTAGTTGTGCGGTCTATCTGAACTTAATGTTAAACGATTCATCTTCTTCCTCACGTGTTAAATTATATTTGAAATATTACGATTAAGTATAGTTACATGGCAACGTCTATTTATATGACAAAATATCCAATAGACTCCACGTTCATAAAAGTGAAAATAAGGTTCTGTTGGAAATACGGGTGTTGCCGAGTTACTTATATTGACAAATATTTATGAGGGACAGAAAACCATTCTCTAAGAATCACTATTCTTTAAGATCATCATGAAAGGACAATTCTTTGAGGCGTTTTCAATTGGAAAAATTGTCGCGTCTTAATCGTTCACTGTGAACTGAGTGTATAGAAATGTTTTACAAAGCAGTACGCTATTCTCATAATAATGCAGATTACGTAACGAAGATTCTCTAAGATACATTCGGACCGTTCACCGGAAATCCTTTGGGTAATTCTTAATTGTGTATCGAAATTGTTATGCAATGTAAAAGCCTTTTATAGACATTGAGATGAGCCCAAATCATACGTTAGAATATTTCATAACTCGCTTTTGTTAACTAAAAGTGAACATCATTTAAGTCGAGTATTTTTGCAACAAGAACCTGTATATTAGACCTAACATTTTTTCCTGTTAACTTTGTAACATTATGTAACCGGTCAGAATGATGAGCGATTGTAGTGTTTTATTACAATTTGGCATATAAAAGTTGCATTAGATTTCAGGCTTACAAAATGATGGCGATTTTGAGCCACATCTTCTGACATATGTATTGATTTTATGTTAATATCTACCACTGCCCACACTATGTTCAAATTAGCCTTTCGCATTCGCTTCAATTACTTTTCAAACAATAAAAAACAAAGCTTTATAAGCGCTTGTCCCGACAATGGAATATTTAAAGTCATAAACAAAATGAGTTTTATCCGCGCAACCAATTAAGATAACTAGAACGATAAATAATATATATATGTAATAATACATATATGTTATACATTTGCATAGTAACGGAATATTTTCCGTTGAATTGACCTGACTCAACTTGAGGAATAATGAAAGTTTTCGCATCACTGCCTTATGTGTATTCTGACCTATTTCTGTCAACGCAATTACGGGGATATAATTAGATAGGAAAGGACAATGGATACTAGGATTCTCATTTCTTACTGGGTTGAAAATTGAATTAAAGGTAAGATCTTCTATAGAGCTTTTTCCTTCGGCCGTTTGTCAAAATAGTTTACGTTTATATGCTCTGTATTTCAAAGATAGATGTTCAATAAAAGCGAGGATAAGTGAAATAATTGAATACAAATTTTATGAATAAGTACATAAAATGTCTAGAAAACGTTTAAAAGCTTTCTTTCTAGGGGGAAATCAATTTACGTTCATAGTGTTTGCTCTTATCCTTTAGGTCTGAGACGATATTTGCGTACGATATTTCTGCGTCAAAAACATCGCAAATGCGTGGGTAGTAGGTACAATACTATATCAACCTAGTTTGGGATCGACCTAATTGTATAATGTACTTGTACCCTTTATATTTGAACATTTTCTGATTTACATATTATATATTTGAACAGGTATAATACGATTTCTGGATAACATGTTTCAAGTGTTTGGTTCTAAAATATTTCATAAAACATATATTGTCTTTTCTTTTAGAAAACGTAACGAATCTCTATCGCAATCAAATCTTTTATTTCATTAATCGACATATAATTCGTTTGGTCATCGGAATTTTTATGTTCTTTAGTTATAACGTTACCAATAGTTATGTCTGATGCTTATTGCTTCATCATGAGGTTACCATTTTGTTTTGCGATAAACATTTTCATAAAGCCTTCAAGAGTTTCGACCTTGTTCAGTAAGTGGTTAGTGTCATTGGTTAAACCTGATTATGTAGATCGATAAAATGTACGTTTTTATCAACGTTGATAACAGTTCATTATTCTAGGTCCAGTCGTGAGACCTAAATGCAGTGGATTGATAAAGCGTTCGGAATGCCAAGGCTGTTCGCCTTTTCTCTATACACATTGCTAATAAAAACTTGACAATTTAGGTGCGGTTTGATAACTTTTTTAGGTCTCTAAGGCCGTGTACTTTTACGATTTTTATTAGCAAGCTTTGATTGCTAAATGGTTTATTTAGTTTAGTCTTTATAAGTTTATTATTTTTTCTTTATTTGGTGTTTCGTTGGTTTGACGTTTTCAAAACTGATAGTGCTGGTTTTCAGTTCATGAATTACATTATTTCTGAATTTTAATTCAAACAATTCCAGTAACAATATTTTAACCGATCTTTTTAAGAAATACGCTTTCAAAGCTGGCAAATGACGTTGGAGCGAGCGTAAATCTGAAGGTGGATTTATTTTGTTAGATTTTTTTATACTTTTTACGTGATTGTTCATTAATCGATTCTTCACCGCGTAAGTTTTTATCGTGTAAGTAGACTCCGTAGTTTTTAAAGCAATTACGTTCTTGAATTAGCTCTTGATTATTCTGGTATGAAGAATCCCATTATAGGAGTTTTATACATTATGTCTATTATGATGATGTCATACGAACCTGTTATAGTAATTTGTCAATACTCTGACCAGATATGATGTAATTACGCTTCACGAGGACTTCACACTTGCCACTAAACCGGTTCCAAAATATTCACTCTTGTTTTGTTTTGCTGCATCTCAGATTTATTTATTGACTCTGCCATAAATAATCCGACCTTTCTGAGTACCTTTTGAAAAAAGAAACAATAATTGGGTACTTAATAAAGCGCGGATATTTATAGGAAAATTTATTGTGATCTTATCAAAAGCAGTGTCGACTTTTTCTTCGTTAATTATGTTTTATTGGACGAAGAAATAGTCGAGCTTAATGATGATTTAAGTTACGATTATTGAAGTATCAAAAATACTATTATTGTCTACATAATATAGACTAACAAGAAAGGGTACCTAGTACAAGTTGGATAAGCTAATCAACTAATGAAAAAGTTACCTAGTTTTTACAAATTACAGGTTATACAAATTTCTTCAATGCTTCGTTTCCCGCAACATTTTCTCAAAGAAGCTTTACAAGGTGTGTTCCAATTTGCAGGTTCATACTGATAAAACAATCTAACCTCAAATTCGCACGAAGTACAAAGCTCCTCGTTTTCAATCATTTAGTTTTGCGTAGGTGCTGGAAAGGCTAATATTTATCATGATTATAGAGATACGTGTTACCGATCACCTCGTCTATCATATGTGGGCGGTTGTATCTGGGCTATTTTGCCATGTTTTAGGGCAATTGATCGTGCGTATGTGTGCGTATGTGTCTCCGATATGTGCAGTGTTTCTGAGTAACGAATATGTAAGTGGGATGGCAATGAAATGCCAATTGACATTCGAGTTTTAGTGTTTATCTGGGAGCACTACTGGCTGTGTTATCCAACGGGAAATTTAGTGTTTTTTTATCACAATATCGTACCAAATTGGCAGTCAATCAGGTCTTTGTACAACATAGCATTGTGGAGCTTCCTGAATTCCAAATGAATCGATTTTTCTCCCAGTGGGATGCTGAGATTTGGTATCCGGAAAACTGTTTGTTTACTAAAAATGCCCGATCGAAATGCCCTAAGTCTGTTGGCCGAGTTAGAGTCACTTTCACTGGCCAGTGACGCAACGCCTACTGCTTTTTGTTGCGGCCGCATTCACTAGAGCTTTTCAAAGTTCAATGGATCAGTTATGTTTCGAAGTGAACGGTTACATTATGGTTATTTTGTAACCGTCGGCACTTAATTACTCAATGTGTAAATCTAATTTTGTATTTGTAAAGACTTTTTATTTACTGTACGACCTTGGTTTTTTTTAATTGAATGTCTTTGAGATGTTTCCTTGTCTTCTATGTTTTATAGACTTAGTTAGGTCTAAGGTTTAATATACGAATCTTACTTCGCGGCTACATCGGAAAAAAATCGAGTTAATTCAATGTTCAAAAGATCAAGGAAAACATTTTTGCACTTGAATAAAGTCAAGACAAATATCATTTTGTCATTTAGGTGTGATTTCACAGATACATCCATCATAAAGAAATTAACATGTTAGCTTCTAATAGACACTGGAACTAATTTAAAAAATAGCTTGTCAAAAGTGATAAATTTGATAAGTGGGTGGGATTTTTTTTCTAATATTCGAATGACATATTTTTCCCCACATGGTTTTAGTTTATCTACGTTATGCAGTGTTCGCACTATTTACCATGTATTCGGGTTGCCTTGAATTATAACTTAACGCTTATTTGCGATAAGTGGCCCTATAAGTAAAAGTATTACGCCAATTAATGACATTATTTTTACACAACTTATATTTCAACTATTTTAAGTGCTCATGAATAATGTACTAATCTTTGAAAGTATGTGTTTGGTTTAGATTAGAATTTTAACTTGTTGATATGACGGTATATATTTACTCTTACTCAATCTCATAAAAATGCTCATGTTTAACAGGAGAATTTTGCAAAAAATCACATTAAATTTAATGGGAGTCACGATCAAGTATCCAGCGTTCACAAAAAACGGCGTGGTTTTTAATGTAATTAATAAACGTCACATTGAAAATTAAACTCGTTGAACAAGCAAGTATTATGTTGTATTCATATATTAATAAAAAACAGGAGATAAATACATCATATTCACGAAATAATACAAGTTAATTATGCTGATTTATTTCATATGAATAAAGAGCATTAATGGACCATTTTTCATAATTTTGTAAAAGTACAAATTTAATTAACTGAAAACGTGTAACGATTGCTTCTAGGTATCTAGACCTATTTGACAAAAAGGCTCCAAATTTGCTCCACGTCTAACAATAACGAAATCGATTTAATAAACATTGTAGAGTATAAAATTAGTATTCATAGCTGGAGTAAGAGCCTCTGACGCATCTTTAAATTCTTTGCCGTTAATAAATCCAATTTGCGCGGATTTGTTGACGGTTTTAGAATATCTTCCACGACTTTGCAGCGTACGTAACGTACTACGTAATATAAGTTGTACTATAGCCCTTGTTAACGACTAAAAATATTATATTAGTGTGACGTGAGATCCTTTTAGGGTTTCGTTTGATTGTTGCTAAATTAGTGTATGAAAATTTTAATGGTCTTATACCACAAAACAATTTAAACAAGATAAACCCTGTCTAAAGTTTTTTTGTGGTAAGACACTAGCCAGTAAGGTTTTAAAAGTATGGTTTGGTTCCGCTAATGTCAGGGTTCGGTTATGTTAAGGGTTTTTCCTTATTGTATCCAGCCATCAGTATGCAAAACAAATGCTTTTATGTTATACGAATTAGGTATAGAGCCAATATAGAGCTAAGAAGAGAAAGGGGTAACTAAATGTTTAATATCACTTGTAAAATTACATTGACTGTATGTGCCCAATCAAGAAAATATTTTTATCTACAAATCCTCTAATCTTTCGGAAACGCATATGAATATTTGTTGTGTTTACCTACTATTTTGCATGTAGGTACCTATATATATCTTACAACACTTTTTGTTACATAAAAGGTTAGTTTACGTTGACATAATTTAATTATAGTTCATGGTTCGGTTTTACGAATTTACAATAATTGTACACTTCACCAATTAGAGTTCCATATCTAGTACTAACGACGATCGTGCCGTTCCAGAAAAAATGGATTTTCAGGATTTCTACTAGAAAATCCACTAAGCTTCTCTTCTTATCTGTACTCCGATAAATTTTATTACATAGTCCGTGTTCAATTAGAAAAATTCTTACTTAATTTATTTAACAGATTGTATAGGTAGATATCTATAGAAGAATTAAGCAGAAGTATTTTAGCATAGTTATTAACATAGGTCAAGTAGATATTATAAAGATTATAACAACCCCAAAAATTAACATCCTTCCAAACCTCAATAACATCAGCTTAATGACTATAAACGTTAACTAACAAAAATCTTAGAAATATTTAAATTAAAATAAATTTATTGTTTATTGGAAAATACAATATACCTAAAGTTATTAGTTTTATATTTTATTTTAATATTTATTCCATTAAATATCTTAATGATATCTATTTTAATGCTTCTACTTATCTCTTCTAGTATTAGAGTTTGTGTGTACGTTTTTAAGTATTATTATAATATATATTTAATTTATTTATGTTTCTTATATTTATACATTTGCAATAACAATGAACAACAAAAATAAATTTAAAGTTGGTCTTCTGAATCCTGGTTCTTTGGGTACGAGGCATGATGAGTTTCTGGTGGCAATGGAGCGCCATAAAGTAGATGTGATGGCTATCAACGAGACTTGGCTGAGGGATGGCGAGGAGGGGCGTGCTCCGGTTGTGCCGGGCTACAGGTTACGCCACGTTCCTAGGCCGCTCAGTCTTCGATCTCGAGGTGGGGGAGTTGGTTATTATATTAAAAATGGTACGTCGGTGAGGGTTATACCACATCCGTTAGCGCATGGCGTGGAACAGATGTGGCTTAAGATTAACTTAGGTGGCGAGATCATCGTGGTCGGTACTGCTTACCGCCCTCCCTGGCTGGATGTTAATCTGTTCCTAGATGCACTTTCTGATTCTATTGGTTCTTTTGTGTGGTGCGACAGCCTTATTCTCGTAGGGGATTTTAATATCAATCTTTTGGATGGCGACCAAATAAACTGTATTAAACTAAAAAATTTTCTTCAAAGTGTTAATTTAACGCAACATGTATCACAGCCGACACATTTTACACGCTCCAACCAAACTTTATTAGATGTAATATGCACAAATGTTCCAGTGAGTAATTTAGCGGTAGACCACATAGAGGAACTCAGCAGCCATGCTTTTGTTTCCTGCACACTCAATATTTATAAGAAAAAAGCTAAACCTAAATTTATCACTTTCAGGCCTATAGCGAACATTAACATAGATAACTTTAATCAGTCTCTGAATAATATCGATTGGTCATCTCTGTTCTCTCTTCATAACGTGGATGAAATGGTTAACATGCTGACTTCATACATCATATCTCTTTATGATATATTTGCACCTAGGAAAAGGATTTTCGTCAAGACGAAACGGCCGCCCTGGATTACACAGAACATTAAAAAAATGTTCCAATTACGCGATGAGGCTAGAATTAGAGCGCGTCTCACTAAGGAGGATGCACACAAACATTATTATAAGGATTTAAAAAAATTCACCAGCTTAGCTTTAGATCGGGAAAAACAGGCTTACTTTAATTCATACATTAATTCTAATTCAAACAAACCTAAGATCATGTGGAAACACATAAAAGACAATGTTACCATCAATTCTAAAAAGGATTCATTGTTACCTTCTCATCTCAATAATCCCAATATGTTAAATAGTCACTTTCTAAATGTACCTGGTAAAGACCAATTACATCTTTCCATATTAACATATTATGAATTTAATCGATACAGTGATGCTATTTTTAATTTTACGAACGTAAATGAGTCATTGGTGTTGAGCACTTTAAAGGAACTGAAGTCACAAGCTATTGGAGTTGATGACATATCTTTGGACATGTTTAAATCCACTTTACCTTCTACCTTACCGATACTAACGCATATTATCAATGAATCTCTGAACACTGGTATCTTCCCTGGTTTATGGAAAAGCGCTCTCGTTCGTCCTGCACCGAAAACTAATAATCCACAAGACCTGAAGGACCTTCGGCCAATAAGTGTACTGCCTTGCCTTTCAAAGGTTATTGAAAAAATAGTGTATAAGCAGTTAATGAAGTTCTTAGAGACCAATAATATCCTACCAGATCGTCAGTCTGGTTTTAGGAAAAACAAAAGTACTGCAACAGCCATAACGGACGTAGTAGACGATATATTATCGGCTCAAGATGAGGGCAAGGGTACATTCCTGGTATTGCTGGACTACACGCGTGCATTTGAAACTATAAATGTGCCTTTGTTGCTATCTAAACTCACTTATTACGGTTTAAGCTCATTGACCGTTAAGTGGTTTAATAGCTACCTAACGTCTCGAACTCAGACTGTTTCCGTTGCAGAGGAGGATGGAAGAATTATGCTCTCTGAATGTAAAGCGGTAACACGAGGAGTGCCTCAAGGATCTATTTTGGGGCCCCTCTTATATATACTGTATAGTGCAGACATAGTGACGCGAATAAAATTTTGTCGGTACCACATTTATGCAGATGATGTGCAGCTATATATTTCATTTCGCCCACAAGAGACACAAGTTGCAGCAGAAAAGTTGAATTCCGACTTGGATTCAATACGAATGTGGTCAGAAAATAACTCTCTTGTTGTCAACCCCAATAAGACCAAATATATGATACTCGGAACCCCTTCTACTGTCAAAATAATAAAAAATAAGCTGCCGCCCGTATTTTTATGCATAGATGGGGTACCTTTACAGTGTGTTGAGGAGGCCAGAAATCTTGGCATCGTTTTTGATGAGAATCTGAGATTTGAGAAGTACATTAACACTACAGCAGCTAATTGTTTCTATAGACTTAAGGTTCTATATCGCATTAGACAATATATTGAACCCAGTCTCAGACTCATATTATGTGATAGTCTAGTTCTATCAAAGTTCAATTATATGGATGTGATGTATGGACACAGGTTATTAGGTCGTACAAAACGTGTAATCCAGCGAGTGCAGAACGCTTGTGCACGGTTCTGCTGGAATGTCCCTCCGAGGGAACACATCACGCCATATCTTAATAATGCGCGATGTCTAAACATGGAGCGCCGCAGGCAACTGCACTTTGCGTCCCTTCTCTTTGGTGTTGTCAAGACAGAATCGCCTCACTATCTGTTCGAAAAACTTATTTGGAGGAGTGAACAAAACACCCAATATAATACCAGGGATTCTGCACACAAACTCCTTGTACCCAAACACCATTCCGCTTGTTTTAAAGGTAGTTTTAAATATAACGCCACTAAATGCTGGAACAATTTGCCACCACCGTTACGGAATCTACGAACACTATATACTTTTAAATCTAAATTTAAAAGTATATTATTAGCTCACCAAATCCAGATTTAGTGGTAAATTAAAATTAACGTGTAGATTGTCCTGAAATATTTGTTATTTATGTATTTATTAAGTATTTACATTAGCCGTTTAGTCGAGTTATATCGTCGCGTCGTATGATCTATCTATAACTTATAAGTTTATTATATCTCATTTATTTATTCTTATGTATTTATGTATATATTATGTAGTCCTGTCCTGTTACTCCAAGCTTATTATAAAATCCAAGTTAATTATAAAGGGGGCACTGAAAAACAGCGCTGCCAATGTTCCTGAACGTTGCAGCATATGCTGAGCTGTCTCCTTTTTGTCAGGGTCGTATGACACACCTTAATAAACATACATAGTTAGTTATCATTTTATTTTATTTTTTGTTCATGTTTTTATGTTATTAATTTAAGTGTTTGCCTCTTTTGTTGTTACTTTTTTTCTGGTTGTGGTGTTTTAAAGTCAAGTGTAGTAAAGTCTAATACTTACAGGTAATAAAAATATGTAGGTATGTACAGAAATTCGCTCTAATATGTATGAAATTGTCCTCTCTAGGGGGCGCCATTTCGAATTTAATATTGCGTAGCCCCTTAGGCTGTAACTGGACGACCTAAAACGATAGCCAATTTGAAAAATCATAAGTATTTGTATGTTTTCTTTACGTAAGAATGTACATAATAAGTTACATGTTTCGAAAAATAAAAAATACTAAAGAACGTTGGTTAAAAATCAGACCCTCTTTTTTTAATCAACAGCAATTTGTTTGTGTAAGGTAAAATATTAAATTTAAATTTGAACAAACATGCTGAGTAGGAACATGCATATTGTAGTATTTTTAGCAAACAATAAAATTTTAACATTTCAAATTTCTGTAGTCGGTATGCTCTCAGTTTTTTATTTCCAAGTTTTTGTGGGCTAAAGGATTTGTCAATATCAATGAATAGTGTTGTAATCGTACTGCTTATTACCATTTATTTAAAAAGGCTGATACAATATCTTGTTTCACTCAAAATTACTAAAAATTTCATAAATCATAATAATTATAGTCTATGTCTATGACGGGGAGAGATATTTTTTGAACAGACAGACATTACGTCATACTTTGTGGCGCGTTGTAAAGTGATTTAAATAATAATTAATTAGAGTTTAGACAATGTTGTTTAAATACCACTCTCGTACCTACGTTTTGTCTCGACAAAATATAATATTTTTGGTGTAGAATAAAATTCATGAAATACTTAACGCTAATTAAAGATATTTAATACTCTTTCTAGTCCTGTAAACGGCTTTTTGTAAATGAAATGTACCTACTTAATTAAGGAATGTATTCTTATTTCTAAAATAACAACATTATTTATAACTTTTTAAGACATCATATTTCTTGTTAAGAGCCCTATTTCAGTAAATATAAATATTGATATTAATGAGAGCGGATTATTTTGGAAAATGTCGTGCGCTTAACTACCCCTTAGTACCCATAAAACTACGCCGTAAAATATTTATGAAGTTAATGAGAACGTAATGGGCTTGTACGAGTCTTAATTGATACTTTATTATCGAATCGTATTAGTGGTGTAATGGAAACCCTAGTTGTATATCTAGATTAAATAAGTGCGCACTTAGTTAGTAGGTATGTTGTTGTCAAATGCAAATCTGATATCACACACATAAGATTTAAACACATTACCTGAAAATTGTACCTATTATAAAAGGTAGGTATCTAAAGTTTAAAAAAATTAGATCATTTAGTTTGTTAAGCCATGATAATTTTTAAATTAAAGCTATGATACTAATTTTATAAAATTGAAGATTTATTTGCTCGCACGTTGAACGTTCCGTTTTTAGGTTGGTACACTAATGTTTTTATTGAAAGATACTCACTTATATCAGGGAAGGCAATATCAAATCAAAATCACAATAATACCTAATACTAATAGGAGCGGAACAGTTGTGAAAAATGTTGCAAAAGCGGAAAATGTATTCTGTTTAAGACGAAATTGCGTGGGTCAGTAGTAGTGGAATGAAATCGTATAAGGTAACCTACTTTTATATCTAGCATTGTTTATTCTAACAACCAATTATCCATCAAATGAACATTACAATCTATCACTGAAATAGCTAGATATTTAGAACAAAGAGGATTTATATGAGAAACCGTGCAATCTGCATGGAGTAAGAAATAAATTTTCGTTCAAGCCTCACTAATCGCAACACAATTTCACATTAGAAGCATTCCACGTCACAAAATTGCAATGCGTATGGCCCAACGCCAAATAATGTATTCGATTGATTGCAATCGCTTTCAATATACCCCTTTATTGCCAATTCATAAGGTTTATATTCCTAATGGACGTTTGATTGTTGTAATGAGGTGGTATGCGCGTATCGTATTTCTGATAGATTAGCCTGTGTCATCGTTAAATTGGATTCGAGTATAGAAGTAAATTATTTGAATACTAATGGCTAAAATTACCGCTTCTTAAGACGTGACAAATATGGAAATTGCTATTTGAAATGGTAATTGAGATGAAGATTTAGAAAGGCGTGCAAGGAATTATTAGTGTTTTAATGATTATTTTGGGAGAAGTAAACATTATAAACACATACCTTTTACAAGAACATTGTTTCTTCGCCCGTGGTACATATTTACTTTCTCTCTACATAAGAACCATCCTCGTACTTCAAGGAATATAATAAAAAAAGAATTATCGAAATCGGTTCACCCGTTCACGCGTGATGCCGTGACCAAGGAAAACGGGTTTCATTTTATAGGTAACTTGGTAAATTGACATTCTTTATCATTCGACTTTCTCATTCTATATAATTTTGAAAATAACAGTAGGTAGTATTGATCGCTTTCCTTAGAGTCCTGTCATATAATATCTAACCTATTTTGTTCTTTGTTCACCAACAGTTTAATCCGTGTTAATTAAACAAAACAACTTATTATGCCAATTATAATTAAGTATTAAAGACGTTACTTGAAACCGCGTTATTTATTACAACAGACACGTTTTGTTTTTTTACTATTTAATTAAATTAATAGGTACCTAATATAAGCTAAATTAGACAATAATTTGGCTTCTTATATTATGTACTTTAATTATTTCAAAATACATTTATTATATATATACTTTCAAAGGAGCATTGTAATACCAAAGATTTTAACATTAACGACAGCAACAATCTTTTATAAGAATTTTTATTAAAGTTTAAAGTTTAATTACTTACAACTGCGTTATTCTTAAAAACACAAAATTAAAAAAAATATTCACGGATTTAGACATGATACATTGATCTTTTGTACTAAAATTGAACAGTGCAGGTCAGGAACATCACTTGTTGCGTTGCCCTTGACATGGGAAATAGGATAATAGGGCACCTGTTGCAACGGGTGCGAGCGGGACGGAACATGTTTTTCATGATCAATAAATAGATAGCTTTATTGGACGTTTTGGAAGCTAAATTTCGTGAATGGGTACCTAGTAAAAGCGAATGGTGAATGGTGTGCATTATGGGTTTTTGAAATTAGAACAGTATTTTTTTTAAATAGTTTGGATATTAGAACGATGCTTAGAGTATATATACTATCTATAGAGTGAGAATAACCAAGTGGGAACAGTAGGCACAGGTGGGAACAACACGACGTTCCCGCCGCGAGCGCTCGTAGTCGTGGTTGAGTGCTGTCGAAGTGCGTTGCTCTGGAATTTTTTTCATATTTACGAATAAACATGGTGAAATGTGCAGTTCTATCTTGCAAAAACGATACTAGAAAATACACAAAATTAAAATCCAGTATCACATTTCATCAGTAAGTCGATTGTTATACTTATTTTTATGAAAATAAATTTAGCATCGCGGGGGTGAAGGGGAGGTGGGAGGTGGACACGCGCAGGCTCGCTCGCGCGCCTCACTGCCGCCACGTGATCGTAGTGATGTGACCTAACCAACGCTGTACTCGATATAAAGTTTACTAGAAGAACTATATTTTAACAAATTATTTATTTAACTTTAAAATTAAAACTCTTTTAAAAATGTATTATAAATAAATTTGTGGTGTGTTTTGTATGATACACTTTCTAATATTATGAATGCGAATGTATTACTTATAGTGTAAATGTAAAGTATGTAATGTTACGATATATTTTCTGAACCGCTAAATTGATTTTGAAGATTTTGATAGTAGAATGGATAAAATTAAATAAAAAAATTATTAATATTATTTATTATATTATCATTTAAAATTATTAATTATTTCTTATTTTTATTTAACATTTTTAAAACAGTATTATTATTTTTTGATTTATTATTAAAGAAATAGCACTAAACCCGATCTTTTATTTTATTAACTTTAATATTTAAGAAGTCCACACGTTTTTCAGATATTCCAATTAAACATTTTTTTTAAAGTACTTATAATAATTAATACAAGAAATATTCAAATGGAATAAACGCACTTTATTCAGTTGGTAAACAAATTTAAAATTACATATTTGTACTTTATTCATACATTTCTCCTTTAATAACATATTGAACATAAAATTTACTTAAGATACAAATTTATTTACATAACTTATCGACAGCTCAACACGCAATTGATACCTACCCATCCCTATTGGTCACACACACATTTAAATAGTATCTATAGCTCATCTGCCTACGATGTGCACTAAGCAATTTGTGCAATACACGCGCTCTATACTACTGTAATAATATATACTCTAAGGAACGATGGTAATTATATTCGTATGTTCTTTTTATATTTCGAATGCATTCGAATTAGTTATGTGCTTTGTTTTTGGCGTAGTGTCGCATTTTGTTAATTATTTTTTCTGTATAAATAAAGGTATGGTGAATAATATGTGTTTTATGTGCTTCTAAATATAAGTATGTTACCAATTTTATGTATAAAAGGGATTGGAAACGTCATTATTTTAGCGTTACCTACGCCGAAATTTCACGTCGAAAAATCCATCAAGAATATTAAACACGACGTGTTGTACATAATGTATGTATAGATTTGAATATGTTTAAGGCAAGTGATGCGTGAAAACGAAAAGTTATCTTTATGTATTTATGAAAAATTTATATACATATTGTAATGGGGAAATGCTTCCGTACACCCTAGAATTTATATGGACATCAATGAATATATTAGAACATGTTACATATTAATATAGTTAAACGAGAATCTTTGATGGCTATGGAAGTATGACATTGAATTGTGGCTCAATAGATTTTTATAATGACGCTTTCGCTTCCGATTCTCAAATAAAAGAGCATAGGAAATTTTAAAGAATAAACTTCCATCACTTGGCGGGCTTCGAATCTGCGTCTTTCAACTGTCTCGTATGCAAACGACACGGATGAATGTTATCTATTCTTTAAAAATTGACTATTTATAAAGCATTTGAATCATATGAATGCTATAAAACTATAAATATCAAATTAAGAAAAGAGCAAGTTGCTTTCCAGTAGCGGAAAAGAATCACAAAGTCGTTTAAAACGTTAGCATATTTACACTGTAATTTCTGTTTTTGTAACATGAGATAAGGAATTATTAACATATTATGTATGAAATGTAATGCATGTGGTGTAACCTGAGGTGAATGTGCTGAGATGAAAGCGAAAGTAACAGTATAAATTTTGAAGAACCGTGTTAATAGGTGAATGGGTTCCCGCATCTATTTTGTACTAGGTACCTTTCCGCCAGCGGCTTCGCCCGCGTAGTCAAAGAAAAACCCGCATAATTCCCGTTCCTGTGGTATTTCCGAGATAAATTCTACCCTCTGTGTTAATCGAAGGTACCTACTATGTGTGTGGGTACCTTGAATTAACACACACACCAAATATCATTGTAATCAGATCAGTAGTATTTGCGTGAAAGAGTAACAAACATCCATACATACTCACAAACTTTCGGATTTAAATAATATTATAGTATGATTTATAATGTGTGAAGTCCCATGTCCCCTATAGACTACAAGCCCGCATAGGAAAAAAATATGGGTCAAATGAACCAC
>CAJQZM010039096.1:66711-78151 GCA_907164665.1 Colias nastes | reverse complement strand
CGCGCCCCTCGTCCCGCGGCCCCCGCCCCCGCGCCCGGCCCCCCGCGCTAAGCCAAACCTCGAGTCGCTCACGCACGTTCCCTAGCTACAGCATCCATGCTAACCTACAAAGTTAGACACGATAGAGATGGGAATTATGATGTGTAGTGCGATTTGGTTGGTGTAGTATGTGTTGTAGGATATAGTATTGTGTAGGATATAAAATTTGTTATTTTGAACAATATAACGTGTTCAAAAGGAACTTCGTTTTAATATCGACTATAATTAACATGCTTGGGCTTCTTAGAACTGCATATTTCACAGGAATGGGATGTCTTCGAAGCTAATGCACTATCTGTACAGCAACTATATTAACACAAAGCTGCAAATTTACAATCAATAGTACCAATAATGCACACACGAAAAATGTTTATACACATACAGGTACTGTAAGGAGAAGTGAAGTGGATTAATTAAATATTTCAAATCATAGTTCCTCTCTTTTAAATCATGAAATTTACAGTCCAACAATATCCCCAAAGCGTAGTCATCATACACAACCCACTATGCTCCACTCAGCTGCAAAAGCCAGCTAAAAGCACGCATGGCAAAATAGCTATGTCTATTGAAGGGATCCTTTATCGGTATTAGGCACACTACTTCCGTTGCGAGCATCCGTTTTGCATCTGGCAAGCTTTGCCAAGGGACCGGAAGGAAACACATAATTGCCTCAATTTTTATAATCTATTGTTCGTCACTTCCGACTTCCGTTATTCAGTTTTGTCAAAGATGTAACGCTTTTGACAAATTACAGTATTTGAACCGTTTCAATAGGATGCTATTTAGAGTTGTGTTTGTATTGTAAAATGCAATTTGTGTAGCGTACCTAGCTATAGAATTCGGCTTGATAAAGCTTTTTTTAAATATCTTTATTTGTAACTGTCATTAATAGATTTTTAGGCGGGACGGATGTAATGGTGTAAAGATAAAAAAATAATATGAGCTTTGCTGTAGGTATTTTGCTGTGCAGAATTAAATATGAATTCCCAATGGCTTGGCAGTAGACACTCATAAGATTTCAAATATTAATTTTTATTATCAGATACAATATTCAATTATTAGATAGGTATTTTAAGTTTTATTTGAATATTTATTAACAGTGTAAGCCCAATAATAATTATATAAGATTGATTGATGATAGATGAATAATTATGAATTATTAAAAATAACTGTCACTATCAAAAAATACAATACCAACATACAATCAACAGCATTGTTTCACACATCCTCAATATCCCATTAATTAAAACTTGAGTTGCCCCAAAAGGCCTGTTCCTTGTGTAAAATGAGTCGAGGTCGACCCCGTTCGACCTTAAAAGGTTGCGTCGGCCGACGAACCTAGGCCTTCATTATATAACTTGAAACGCTAGCGTGTGGTCATTGATGCTAAAACTTTTCTATCATTTACTATGTTTTGTGAGAGATTTTGTTACGTTGTATAGAAGAGTTTTACTTAGTAAGTTTAAAGAAATGATGACTGTTATTTTATTTATTGTTGTTTTACTGAATAAATGATTAATAATAACAATACGATACTATACGAAGAAGAAAAAAAAATACATAAGACAGGAAGGAAAACCTTTTGAACAGATTGCTTTATAGACTTTATAGTTTAGAGTACTTCTGTAAAAATAATGTAATAATGATAGATTAGTTGGGGAAATTATTTCATTTTATATCAATACCAAAAATAGTTCATTATTGCACATAAAATATGGCACATTATTATATTAAAGCATCATAATTCAACAAAGCCTGAAATGTTGACCACAGTTTGCGCAGGAGCAGAGCGAGACGGCGCGTGCTCGCAAACAAAGCCATAAAATATGAAAAGGCTCTACTTTTTTTAGTTTACAATGTACATTCAAAACGCACATTCTTTTATTTCGTTTTTTTTTAATTTAAAAATATTATAGGCCTATTATACGTACAATTATGCAGTATTAAACAATGAGGTGATTCCTTTAAATTATCTCGGGATGATTTTGTATGTTCTTTATTTTACTCTGCTATGATATAAGGCTGTGGCTATGTAAACATCGGCTGAATTATATGGCAAGTTCACATTACAGATTATAAAATTCGACGGTGTACATACATGCGACCGAAGCCCCTGCGAAGGACGGAATGTGCCGGCAGGTGTGTTGCTGGTTGCAGCGACTGAGGAAGTGATAGTGTGGATATACCCTTATCTGAATAGCTTTTTGCACCGGAGTTTGTGTGGTGAAAAAATTACAAATTCAAAATAAAAGTATTTACCTACTTGAATTAATTTAATAATTGTCCTATCCTTTATTAGTCAATAACTTAACCTGACAATATTTATTCCTACGAAAACTACTCTTAATAAGTTGGTTTTGGAAAATTTCATGCACAATATAATATTAGACTTGATAAAATCATTTATATAAAAGTACATTATATTGATGACTAATGAAACATTAATAAAATCTGTCATTCCGGAAGTTAGAAATGATGTAACATACGCTGCTTTACGATTTGATAACTACTGTACGATTGTGTACTTTACGTTCTTTTTAAACAGATTACAATATGAATATAAAAATTGTTATCACCAACAAGTCCAACAACTAAACATATTAGTTATTATTCTAATGTAAAGATAGGTTTTCTAAGAAAATCTCGTATATAAATATATTGTATTTCCAAATCATCCCTTGAAAATAAAGGCGTATCCATAAAAGCTTTCACGGGGATATTTCGAGAACCACATGTCATTTCCTTTCGAGCCATATGCGGGGTAGGGGCGGACGATCTCAATACTTATAAAGGCTTACGTACACAGCCAGTTTTTGCAACGCAACTACATTGACTATTGATATAACTATCATATACAAATGTCATAATGTCTGTTCGAACACAGTATTACCATAATATTGTAATACTGTGGTTCGAAGATGTTATATGAGCAAGGTAAGTACAGTTAAAACTTTTGTGTATATTGGCGACTTTGGAACCTACATAATGTCTTCCTCTGTTTATAATATACCTACTATGCAAATTGCAAATTGCATTTCTATGGTTTTATGTTCTCAATAATGTTATTATTTATTGCAAAAACTTGTGGCCTTAGTCTATAGTGTAGCGCATGTCGCGTGACGGTCGAACCGTACGATAATTATCGTACAAATACGATAATTTTGTGCCTAAGTTTCACTTTTACCGTGGTTTCATAAAACCACACAACATTTTTTTTTTTACTTCAGAAGATTATAGATCAGAGTTCAGACAGCCTTATTTTTAGTTTGTATTTTAGATATACTTAATGTATTAGTGGGGCCTGGTGACCCGTACCTACCACAGGTTCTGCAGAACCCACTTCGGGCACCAGCTCTCATAAGGTTGCCTAATGTATTATGTATAATAATACTAATAATTCATTCATTCTAAAGTTTTTAACCTTAGTGAGAGAGATAAATAAATGTTTTTATTTATTTTTATTTATTTATAGTTATGAAGTTTATTGTAGTAACTATCTATTACCCGCGCCATCACATTGGTCGAAACTTCTCTTTAGGAACTAATTACTTGATATGAAAATAAACGCTTAATTTTAATTTAGGATTACACCACCACAATATTATATCAGCGGAAACCGCACTCAAATAAATTGAGCCCGTCGAACATACTTTCAACTAAACTTAGATTTTGTCAAAGACCTACACAAAAGTTATTAACAATTGTATTTTTTTGCTCTACTGTATTTTTAGAGGAACCAATAATATTTCTTCTTAGGAGAAAATTTATTCACAGAATTTATAATTATAATGTAGAGGAGAAAGTCTAGTACCTACGATCATTTATACTCTATACAAATGAAAACGGGAATCATCTTTAGATTTTCATTGTGACCAAACCTTTACGCCAAATTCAACAGACGGAAGGGTTGATCGCAAAAATATACCCGCAGCTTGAAATTTATTCTTTATTCAACATGCTAAACGTCTAATCCTAAATTATTTTAAGGCTTTTTTGTCTACGAATGCATTGTTAAAACTTTATTAAGGCGTAAGCAAAGCAGCTGTACCTTTTATAGATCTCGTATTCGTTTTGTTCATACTTATTAAAATAATTTGCATAAGATGTATTTTTTTAAATTTTTATTATCTGTAGTTTATTCAATGTATGTTGTACATTGAACAAATCTAAAACGTTACGCGAAATACAAAAAGCTGAAGAAAACATAGGTATTGTGTTACCTATCTATAAAATAGTTGGTTGAACAACGTAGATTTTAAATTCCTCCTTGATTATTACACTTCTTAACTAAAAATTTAACTTTTCCTGGAATATATAAAGAAGCCAATAACTCAAAAAATAATCGTTACGAATATTTATGTAATTCCATGTAAGATATATGCGTGGTTCATCAATAATGTAGAGTACCTACTTACATTATTCATTTATTTATTTACTAGCTTTCCGCCGGCGGCTCCGCCCGCGGTTTCAAAGAAAAACTCGCATAGTTCCCGTTCCCGTGGAATTTCCGGGATAAAACCTATCCTATATTACTCGTGGATAATGTAGCTTTCGAATGGTGAAAGAATTTTTAAAATCGGTCCAGTAGTTTATGAGCCTATTCATTACAATCAAACAATCAAACAAACAAACAAACAAAGTTTTCCTCTTTATAATATTAGTGTAGATTACACTTTATTGTAATACAATCATTTAATAATAAGAAACAATAAAAAGAAAATATGGTACTAGAAAGATGTAGTACAATTGGCGGCCTTATCACTAAGCAGTGATCTCTGCCAGGCAACCAAGCGGTAAAAAAGCGAAATATTTAGTAAATAAAATTTTGGAAATAAAATTAGAAAAATAACATGAAAATTATAAAGTATGATACTTTTAGGTACATTATGTTTATGTAGTTAGTAAAACTAATCAAAATCAATAAAGGATTCAAAATATACACAACAGAATTCAATTGCAACGCAGCATATTTATATTTCAATGCAACCTTATTGAATAGACAACCATACAATCCAATATATATTCAAATTACATACATTATGTTATGTATAGTTAACGATGTCGATGAATGGACACTATCACGTATCAAGACGAATTATGAGCTTATGTGAAGCAACCAAGCAGTCTAACAAGTACTTCACTCGTGACCAGAATAACTGCAATAAACTATATTAATGTATTGTAAATATTGTGCGCTTTTGATAGCGTTCCTGACGACGTTTTTATAGTCAAAACAACTCTCAGTCTCATGTAGTCATGTGTCATTTGATAATTTTATAGTTTGCTCTTGCGACTTTTCTTGGGTAAATAATAATTTATTTTTAGGCAGAGCTGGGTTTTTGAAGAGTGACTAGTATCTTTCTTGCAAGTGCTACTTCTGAGCAATCGGAAATCGGTGAACTCATATGATTTACAGTAAGTCTGTAAAATATTTGCATTGATACAAACACATTTTCAACTTTAATAGAAACCTGCATTAAACACGTCTCTCTACATCACATTAATGAAGGTGAATTTTGAAAATTTTATGTGAGTATGATGTAAAATTTTATGAGAGGTATGTTCATTATCTACTCTTCCACCCTAAATCACTGAATTTTTATACGAAGACATGAGGAAGATCTCAAGTATATTTATGAGTTTTAAAGTTAATTATTAACTATCACTATTATTCAACATATCGACCTACAGGGAATAGAACGATAAATGCTAATCACGATACTATGTTAGAGCGCTAGACTATCGAATCGAGTTCCGCATTTCTTTTTTGGAACAAAATTTCTACACTTGTAGTAACACAGCAGAAGCCAGAAACATTAGCATGCAGCGGTGCGCGGACGCCGGAAACCGCGGGAACATTGCCGCGTACATCCAATATGGCCGCGGACCTACAATGAATCGATAATTTTATTAACGATAACCGATTTCATATTTCGAATCCATCGCACCTTAATAATCAAGATGTGATGTAACCTGGTCCATACGGGGAAGGAAACCTTCCGAATGCGACAAGCATCCTTGGCTGACCATAAGGGTCCCGGCTCTTGCATTACCTGCCCACTGTGTACGCTTTGATGGGAGGTCGTTAAAGGTACGTTTGCACGTGATGCTTTTTTTATTTCTGATTGTCTTGATTCTTTGAATCGCCTGTAATCGTTATTGTTTTACAATCGAGATTTAATGGGGTGCTCGGAATGCTTATTTGCATATAGTTACCGTGTGTGTAATGTGTGTTACGACTGTAATTTTGATATAATATGTACTTATATTATAACCGGTGTCTCATACATAACAATGAGCTGTACCTATAAATAAAGGATTATTACAAACATTTATTGTTCAATTACTCTACCTTCAGTTTTAAAACTCCGTATTTTTAATTGTTATCGTTAAAATATACGTATTCTTCTACAAAAGCCTTTATGGTATAAAATGGTGGTAGGTATCTCTATTATATTAATCAGTCGTATTCGCAGAATTGATGACAATTGACAACACTATTTTCTCAGTTTTTTTTATTCCCACTGTTCAGAGGATGAATGTGCAATGACGTAGAGATCTCATTACTTAGGAAGTGTAAAGCATTTTTTCCATCTACCCCCAGCAACGCGCGACCAGATCACCCGCGGTTTGTCACGACTACCAGTATCTCCAACGAATCAAAAATACCTCGATAACTACCGAATCCCACTTTTTATTAACAATACTGTTCCGCACCAGGAATCGATGCATTGTTTTGTCTTATTTTAAAGATTATTTGAACTTTTCTTGTCGAAGACAGGCTACTTTTTCGATAGACTTCCAAACTACTGCTATGCTTATTCGACTTTCTGGTTATTCGACGTCTTGATTTCCTCATAATGTTATCATTGCTCCATTTAAAGTGAATAATTTGAAAAGTCAATTTAACCCGGCGTCATTGTGGCTACTAAACAGAACTTGGCCGTTGTGGCCGGGTAAATTTTACCCATGTACATTATTGTGCACTGAATCAAGCTTATGTCATTATTAGTTTTCTATAATAGGGAAATAGGTAGTTAAATACATTATTAATAAAAATCAAACATTTATTTATCATAAAATGAGCATATTACTCATCAAATTAAATCTTTTCATTCTGCGATAATTTTTTTAGAACATAACATAAAACGTTTATTCGAAAACATAACATAATACATTTAGAGACAAAACATAAAATTTTCTTTAGAACATAGACATGAAATCATGAACTATATAAAACAAAGCTTATTTACTAATAATATACTTGTTCGCTATCGAGATCAACGCAGCGTTTTCTGACCCTGTGCGGACGTTGGTCCGAGGTGGTTGCGAAGACCATTTGGTGGAATTGTCTTTACCGATATAAAACTGCTGGTTACTTGTTGAAACAATTACTTCTTGCTCATCATCGCTGCATTCCTGTTCCGTATCACTGCCTTGACTTCGCTCCGAAATATGGTCGATTTCACCCTCGTCGTCTGAACTGCACTGTTCATTTTCACTGGCGTCAGCTTGTTCAAACAAGGCTAGCAGTCGACGTTGTTCGCTTTCGTAAGACATGGTTCATAAAACTTTGAAAAACGATATGCAATTTATCAATAAACAATAAAAAACAACAAACACGCTGCCTTTATAAACGTTACGTGGCCATTGTGGCCGGGTATAACTTACCCGCGCGCTCTTTACACATGTCTACACTACG
The DNA here is from genome assembly GCA_907164665.1 of Colias nastes. Taxonomy (NCBI): domain Eukaryota; kingdom Metazoa; phylum Arthropoda; class Insecta; order Lepidoptera; family Pieridae; genus Colias; species Colias nastes. Next base: position 70,410 of record CAJQZM010039096.1, on the reverse strand, counting down.
AGGTAGCCACAGCAACACTAAATAGAGAAGAGAATACGCAAACAGAGGTCAATGACCGCAGCTACTGTAACGGACAAAAGACGTGCGCATTTTGTTTAAAAATTATGACAGTTTTAAAATGCGTCGGGTATTAGATACCCGGCAACAATGACGCCGGGTTAATTTTTAATCGCTCTAGTATGGACTCCCTTGAAGTCTCAATGTTTGAGCTTTCACTGCTCTATGCACGAAAAAAGTCCTTACACGTTGATGAAGCATAGGATGAGTGAAAGTTGTCAAATAATCTTTATTTTTTACTATACCGAGTACGAGCCCGTTATTAGCTTGTTATATAAGGGAAAGAAGGGAAACTCCTATGGCTATAATCTAACGTGAATCTTTTATCTTATTACCTACATCCATCCATATCCATCCATATTATCAGCTGTTGAAGTGTTAAAAAAGTTTTTGAAATTGAAATAAATTTCTTTACATATGAATAAAAAATTATGTGTTGATGATTGATCATTCGGATCAATCGAAACGAACGTTCTAATAATATTAGTACCTAGTAAGTATAGTTAAAAATTAAAATCAACCCAGTTGATCGACAAACTTTACTAGATTTCCAAAGGTTGATCAATACCAGAAAGTACCTAGAGTTTAATTGTGTTAGGTCAAAAAAGTAGTCACGGAGGCAAGGCAGTGACGTATCTTCGTGACGTGGCGGGAGGGGGGAGGGCCAGAGGGCGCTGACCCTTGGACGCGCGCACCCGCTGTCCTGACAGTCACTATTTATTCTGCTTTTCCTAACATTCACTGGGATTTTTATTGACTTGATGCAATTGAACGTATCTCCAATCACCGGTTTTGCCGCAGATTGTATTATACATATTATAAACAGTTTGCAGATTTTCTTATATCTCTCGTTAGACAGTCTATCGACTCGTCTAATTTATAATTAAGTATGTATTTGTATTGTTTCTATCATTACGAAGTGAATCTGCTACTCAAATAATAATTTTGATTGAAGCTAATGATAGTTCATACACTTCATAGATAACTTGGCAAAAAAAACAATTGGTTTAAATATGTTTATCTCCATAATCATTTTTATGAGAATAATGCATCGTTATAGAAATTAAATTATTTGATTACAATATAATATGTAGTTACTATTACTACTATATACTTAGTAGTTAGTACCTAATATACACTCCATAGTTCCGTATGGAGTGTTCCGTAAGTTTCAATACCTATAAGTTCTTATGAAAAGCTATTTGTCAATTGTCATATTAATCGTAATTCTCGTTACCTAGGTAGGTGTTTGGTTTTAAAATAACGTAACATTTATGACCATCGATTATTGAACAGAGTTATTTTTTTTAATACTACACATCAACATCAACAGCTACAAAAATTATTATGCCTACAAGTACATAGTTCGATAGATATGTCAACACGGTATTAATTAGTCATCGCCAATTAGGTGTTTCATTCGGTTAGATCACAGGCGGCAGAGAGGATACAGGAAGGGAGTAATCAACATAACTAAAAATACCGTCCATTCGGTGCTCATCCGGTTTAGCCGTTAGATGGGACGGGAGCTCGCTTTGAAGAAAATCCGATAAATTAAAATGGCCCTTTGTATCGCTGCTTTGATTGGCCTTTACGGTCTATTGAATTTTGTCGTTGTAATTTTTTAGTTTTAAAGTTATGGGTTTGATATTATGGTTTAATAATAAACGTGATCTAGAATAAGAAAGCTTTTAGTGTTAGAAATAATTAGCTTCAATATTATTAAAAAAAATTATAATATATAACTAATTATCAAAAGGATGTGTCAATAAAAGTTCGCATAAAATAATCCAAAAACGAAACGAAAACGAAATAAACCACATTCACTAAAAAACACTTATTATCATACTGTACATATTAGAAGCGGGTTTGAGGTTAAATATCGAGATACACTTTTCCTCATACCTATCAAATACTATAAAAATTAAACAACCCAAATATACTTGAACGAAGATAGCGCAAATGTACACGTTTACACACAATTAGGCAGCTTATCGCTCTATTACAATGTGTAATAGTAACCGATAACACCGTCCTATCGAAAAAAGCGTACAATATTAATTATCTGAATGTAACGATTTACTCGACGGGACCATTGATCACATATTGAACTAGATGCAGCATGCGCGGCAACTTGTATGACGTTCGAGCGTGTCGTATTTTGTAGTCTCTAACTTTGAAGAGCAGTTATATTTACTGGGATTCCTACAAATATTTAAGAGGACCTTTACAACATTAAATTTATTTTTCAAGGTATTTCTGTTGACATCACACCTGCTATTGTGATCCCGACGAGATCAAATGGAAACTCTAAATTTGTAGTTTTACGCCTGCATGTAAGGGTAACACAAATATATCCATGCATATGCGTTATCTAGTTCAACATACACTCTATGTCTGAAACTGATGATTGATATTACAATTCCCGATGAGTGCGCGGCTAGCGTTCGCCGCTACATAATTATATAATTTCTATTATTTATATGCGAGGGCGGTGCGTCGCTTCGCATCGTAACTACACGGCTTCCTTCGACGGCTCTCTACGAAGAAATCTGTCGGTGCGTTCTCACTAAAGAGGATGTACGGCCCGCCACCCATGATTTAATTCACTAAAGTTCCTGTCGTGACTGAAGCTTTTCCTGAGACATAACGCACCCCGCTTCCTTTATGGTAAATTGTAATTGATATACGTGTCACCGGGCTACGTATTAACCTTGGTAAATCACTGAACAGTCTACGTTGTGACGTACTTGATGTGAATAACGTAAAATATGTTTTATAAATAAGATCAAAATGAACAAATCGTAAGAATAATAATGAAATAACCACTTAATACTTACCATATTTTGTTTGAAAGAAGAGCCAAAACCTAGAACTGAAAGATTTTAATTCTTTGCTTTGCTCTACCCCGCTTCATTATTTAGACTAACGATTTATTGGGAACTGAGATTATGTTCTTTTTACTTAGGACTTCCACGTTCAATAGTTCCCAACATTTAAATCTTTAACTATAATATATTTTTTAATATTAAAACCTAAGGTTAATAAATAACACGTTTTCGCATCATCGTTATACTCAATTTATAAAATTTCCGTCCTTTTGCTTGCGATTATCGATTCCATAATGTTATTTATAATTCAAAATATTTGAATCGGATATTACTTCCAAATGATAAATATGCATTCATTAGTATTAATATGAGTATGGGTTTGCAAATCCATAAAATTATGGTTGCGATTATACGAAAAACAGCTGAATCAATTTTCAACTAAGTATGTACTTTGATTACTTAACATAAATAAATACCGAGGCTACATCTATTACGAACGATGTACCTACTTTAGTAGTATGAGAAAACTTAAGCTTTGAAAGCTTTTAATATTTTTCATAATATGTAACATCCCAAATACTTCATAGGCATCACATACTTCAAGTTTTAATTGATTTTCGCATTTTATTTTCCACAGAGGGCGTGTGACTGTAATGTGAAATCATCAGTAAAAAAGAAATACGTCTGGCCCATGCCATTCTAGTAAACTCGGGACATGATTCACACTGCAGTGTTCGGTTGTGAATAATAAGGAAATATGGAAATTATTCATTGTCTGTCATTCAGTGTTGTCAGTTTTAAGTTAAAACTT
>CAJQZM010039096.1:33131-51690 GCA_907164665.1 Colias nastes | reverse complement strand
ACAGTGGCAAATATACAGACAGTGAAATTGAAAAGTTTGTTATTACAATGCATGATAGCGTAAGGACGGTCACGATATTTTAAAGATGCTCTTATCCAGAACTTATATTTTTTTATAAGTATTATAAGTACATGTTTGTTTTTCACATCTTACCCCGCTGTGACAGTAAATGAGAGTTGCAAACAAATTTTAAACAAACACAGATAGGCAGATCGAAAATTTGCCTCCCACAGAAGCTGCCCTTAAACAACACACCTCAAGGGCAGTTTTACAGGCTGTATAGTGTATATATTTGGGGGCCTAAAAAAATCAAAATATTCTTTGCCCATCTGTAATAAAAAGAAAAGAGAAGCTTTGAATTGATAAGATGTTGGTACGTGAAATCTTGTAGTTCCGGATTGAATATGCCAGCTCAAATGTACCGAATTATGTAATTGTGGAGGTGGTTGTCATTATTATTAATACAAAAACGTTCTATTATTATATATCTTTATTTTTACAATGTTACCTGACTTCATTTATAATTTAAAGATGATTTAAAATCACACTAATATTATAAAGACGAAAGTGTGTGTGTATCAGTTAAAGAGGTTCTACCAGACAAGTTAACATGGTATGGGACAAATAAGTACGAAACACTCGATGATCAAGTCAGACTCGCACTTGGCTGGCTTTTGTTTGTTAGTATCGCTTATTTTTCGGGTCTATTAGCCGTCCCCTATGCTGCGCTAACGAGCGTTACTATACTTCCTATAATTTATTTTACATTGAAAATGGTAAAATATATATTACATGTTAATGTTTTTATAATCTGCATTAAATGGCCTTTCAGAAAGTATTTTTTTATAAACCAGGTTTAATACAAAAATATAAAAATATACTGGTTTGTTTGGATTTTGCAACTGCCAAAAGTTAATTATTTTAAGGATTGTGACATATTTTGCTACGGAACCCTAAAAAACTGGTATAGGGGATGAATCAGGCATCATCTAGTTACCTGAAAACGATACCAAACTTGACTCAAAGGTCCAAATGGCTCCGCCAGAATTTATTTTCGGAGCGCCGGGCGCTCTTTTCTATAACCCCCCCTCCCTCCTTTCTGCAGGGGAGTAAAGACTGGCTACCGGGCGATTTGGGCTTAGGTGGACGAGTACAACATTCGTACCAAATGGCATTGCTTTACTCAAAAATGTATACCTTTCCATACAAGCATGCCCATAAGAAAACGGACTAGGAAGACTATTATGATGTTGGTTGATCTGTATGAGTATGACAAATATTATTTTTATGAAACAACAATCCAAGATGGCGCCGACGAAAATTTGACTTTTTTTCGTGATGGGTGTCATTTTCATGGTTTTTGGGGTAGCTATTAACGAATATGAGGTCAAAACTATAATCCAAGATGGCGCCGACGAAAATTTTACATCTTTTCGTCATGGATGTCATTTTCATGGTTTTTGGGGTAGCTATTAACCAATATGAGGTCAAAACTAAAATCCAAGATGGCGCCGACGAAAAATTTGACTTATTTTCGTGATGGGTGTCATTTTCATGGTTTTTGGGGTAGCTATTAACGAATATGAGGTCAAAACTATAATCCAAGATGGCGCCGACGAAAATTTTACATCTTTTCGTCATGGGTGTCATTTTCATGGTTTTTAGGGTAGCTATTAGCGAATATGAGGTCAAAACTATAATCCAAGATGGCGCCGACGAAAATTTTACATCTTTTCGTCATGGGTGTCATTTTCATGGTTTTTGGGGTAGCTATTAGCGAATATGAGGTCAAAACTATAATCCAAGATGGCGCCGACGAAAATTTTACATATTTTCGTCATGGGTGTCATTTTCATGGTTATTGGGGTACCTATTAACCAATATGAGGTCAAAACTAAAATCCAAGATGGCGCGGACGAAAATTTTACATCTTTTCGTCACGGGTGTCATTTTCATGGTTTTTGGGGTAGCTATTAGCGAATATGAGGTCAAAACTATAATCCAAGATGGCGCCGACGAAAATTTTACATCTTTTCGTCATGGGTGTCATTTTCATGGTTTTTGGTGTAGCTTTTAACCAATATGAGGTCAAAACTAAAATCCAAGATGGTGCTGACGAAAATTTTATATCTTTGCGGCATGGGTGTCATTTTCAAGGTTTCTGAGACAGCTATTAACCAATCCCCAATGTAACCGTCGATAATTTGGTATATTTTTCTTACAACCGTTTACATATTTTTCGAGCAGAATTCAAATTCTGTGGAACTGTACACAGATAATAGCCTTTTGAAGTGAAACTTCTTTAGACGCATTGAGAGTAAAATTTCAAGATCGCGTCATGGTAATACTGTCACGTTATGGAGCAAGGCGGTGATTTTGGTATCTATAAATCTCGACAAAGAACTTTCACTTCTGACACGTTATCTCGGCACACACGCTCTTTATTATTTTATTCTCTTCGTTTTAATGTTTTAGATGAACTTTATTTTAAAAAAAGTTTAGCGAATATATTTGTCAGAATATTAACATGATTGCCACAGAGTTACGTTTTATATATATTACATTTCTAAATATGCATTTCAATGTTCTTTAAAATTGTTTTTTTAAGACTGTCTACAAAACTGTAGTTGTAAACGTTTTTGTTATTTTATTTTATTTAAGTTTACTTTAAAGGAGTAAGAAAAATATACCAAATTATCGACGGTAACATTGGGGATTTGTAAATAGCTGTCTCAAAAACCTTGAAAATGACACTCATGCCGTAAAGATGTAAAATTTTCGTCGAAACCATCTTGGATTTTAGTTTTGACCTCATATTGGTAAATAGCTACCCCAAAAACCATGAAAAAGACACCCATCACGAAAAGATGTCAAATTTTCGTCAGCGCCATCTTGGATTTAGATTTTGACCTCATATTGGTTAATAGCTACCCCAAAAACCATGAAAATGACACCCGTGACGAAATGATGTCAAATTTTCGTCGGCGCCATTTTGGATTTTAGATTTGACCTCATATTGATTAATAGCTACTCGAACTCTTTGAAAATGACACCCATGACGAAATCATTTCAAATTTTCGTCGGCGCCATCTTGGATTTTAGTTTTGACCTCATATTGGTTAATCGCTGCCCCAAAAACCACCCACATTTGCTACTTAGGAAAAGTTCAGATTTAAAGATATCATAGGTAATGTGACGATTATAATTTCATTCCGACCGTTTCTCGGAATAACATACATTTACTTAGAAGGGTTTAATATAATATTGCCGGTAACATAATATTATGATGTATCATAATAATTAATAATTCATAAAAAAGTATTTTATACATTTCTTAATAAGCTTCGATATTGTTAGACCGGGAGATATTGACACAAAATTTCGAGTCATTTGTAACAGGATGGCGGTTCTACAGTGGTCTTAGTACGCAATGACAAAAAGAAAAATGATGGTGTGAACGCTGGTACCGGCGGCTTAGTCGCGTGGGCGTTAGTTGAACTCGTCGGAAAAATAGCGAAAGTCAAACGATTTGTAACACAAAAATTTTAGAATTTACCGATAGCCCATAAAAAAGAAGTAGGCGGTAGTGTCATGCCATACTTTTCCGGTGTGACCTTACAGCCCGCCATACCGACGCGAATGTGTTGATTTAAATAAAACAATTATTCAACCATTTGTACCAGGCTAACTTTTGCACAGGTAACCATCGTCGTGCAGCCATTTACGAAAATCGCCATGCCATACTTTTCGGACGATTCCAAATGGTCGCCATACCGCCGAAAATCTGCAAAAAATTTTTATTTCGCCAAACTTTTTGTACCAGTATTGCATTTGGATTTTTGGAGAGTATTTGATAAAATGTGACCATTATTATATTTGCCATACTTCTAGTAGGGGGAAAAAGTGCTGTCATACTTGAAAAATTAATTTATTATTAATTTATATAAGTGAAGATTTCCAACACCTAGATCTTTGAAATTTTGTATTTATATTCGTTGATCCTCAAACTTACAGGAAAAATAAGTGCCATACTGTTACAAATCGTTTGACTTTCGCTATTTTCCGACGAGTTCGACTAACGCCCACGCGACTAAGCCGCCGGTACCAGCGTTCACACCATCATTTTTCTTTTTGTCATTGCGTACTAAGAACCCTGTAGAACCGCCATCCTGTTACAAATGACTCGAAATTTTGTGTCAATATCTCCCGGTCTATGTATACAATAATACAATTCATTAATTGATTATTATTCAAATTGTTGTAAAATAGTCACACTTTTTTAAGTTGGTTGAATACACTAACATACTTATCAGGATCGTACCTACTAATAAAAATAACAAAATGAATTTTTAAAGTTCCCAGTAATCTTCTAGAATCAATTTCAATAAAAATAAAAAAATAAAATAATATCAAGTATGAAGATGGTATATAAAATGGAATGTGCTATGTTTACGTGAGCGTGATGTTCCCGCGCACCACGTTTCGACGTTGATACCTAAATTTGAGTAACGCAGATATTATGTATGTGACAGCGCGGCCGCGGCGTCCTTAAACATGTTTGCGGTGCAAGACTTCAATTTACAAAATTCAATTATTATTTTGCCTTTTTTATTTGTTTTACTCTTAATTATTATTACCAATATTTTCAGAAGAAAATAAATTATTAATGTATCCAGAACGAGAGTTTCATTTTAAACTTTAAATGTATTTATAAAATAGACCAATAAACCAGAAGCGTTCTTTATGTTTAGATGATGTTGATGCTACAATAAGAAACATGATATTTTTATTTCTAAGAGCAAATATTTTTACGAGAAATTAACAATAAATTATCTTTTATATTGTTTCTATCGATTTGAATAATAAAATAAAATTTGAAAATGGAATGTTTCCTTTCAGAAAAATTTGCTATCCCTAGTATTTCAAGTACTTTACTTTCAGGGCACATCGAAAATTTCCACACTGTATATATACAAACAAATATATAAATATTCAAATATTGCTCGTTTAATGGTATAGGTAGGGCATGCACCCGGGTTTACCCGGTTCTGAAAAACCCGGGTAAACCCGGGTTTTTTGATGATCTTGAGAACCGGGTCTGAATAGTATGAAACCCGGTTCTCCCGGTTCCGACCAAAATATTAAAATATAAAGTATTATTTATATTTTGCTGCATTATTTTAACAAATTTATTCTATCTGGCAACGTCAGACTCACGTGCATCGCGAATTTTCGTGCCACGCCTCAAGCGTGGCTCTGATTGGTTGTCTAACCTTAGATGCTATAAGTTTCCTACGGGTGTATTACCAAAAAAAAAATTAGGCTTCGAAAATGACAAAAATTAGGCTACTGAAATATTTTATTAGATTTGTCGTGAATTTGAAAAGCTGTTGATTTTACTGTTTCATATAATGATCCAGTCATGTTTTTGTTTTGGTATCAAGCTGAAATTTATATCGAATACTGAAGTCTTCGGTCCCTTGATGCTGTGAAAAAGTCAAACTCACAAGCCAACGCATCAAAAGATACAGCCGTAAATGCTGAAAATTTTCGCAAATTTCGAAATTCGCATGGGACTCAAAACCTACAGGGTACTTCTCATGAACACAGAGCCTTTAAATTTGGTAAAAGTAACGTCTTATAACACAGATAAAGGAAAAATTGCTAGAAACATAAATTTTAAAGTTACAACATTATAAAAAATAGGTTTGTTCGGAGCCCTCGGAGCGCGAGTCCGACTCGTACTTGGCCGGTTTTTTGCTTTACAGTTTGCAGTTAATGAATAAGGTTTAAGTTTATATGTGATATTATGATAACAAGGTACTTTTATAAGACTGATAAATAAAGAGAAGTATTGAAATTTTGTTTCTTTATTAATTTAATAAAATAAGACACAAGCCGCGTAAAATAAAAGGCCCATCAGGTACTTTTACAGTTACTTTTGTTTAATTTCGTATTTTTTTCCGAGGTATTATAAAAGAACCGGGTAACCCGGTTCTACCCGGTTCTGAGCTCGATTTGGAACCGGGTTTCAGAAACTTGGAACCGGACTCGGTTCTGCATGCCCTAGGTATAGGATAAGTAGTAAATTTATTTATCAATGTAACATTCCTACGATAGCAAATAAAATCGAACTACTGATTTATTTATACTGTGGCGTGCTCGCCCGCCTCCATAGGTCACCGGAGTTCATGTCGCGCCGGCTCCTGCGCAACGCGGGCGCGAGCCGTCTCAGTCCCTAAAATGCCTAAACTTTCAATATAATGGGCTCTTAACAAAAGTGCGAAAATGATCTTTGTATCTATTGCAATAGGGCGCAAATTCTCGTTCCTCCGGTACCCGTTCGTCCTCACCGCGGCCACTAAGTCCCTCGGGCTGTACTACGAGAACCGCATCCGCATGTACTCCGAGCGGCGCGTGTCGCTGACTACTGCTAAAATTAATATACAGTACTCCAAAAGTAATAATGCGCATAGAAATCTTCGTCACTGTTCGGCAACTGTCATATTCCCGGAGCGTCCGAAGCAGATATGTATATAGAGTGGTTAAATGCATTTTCTTCATGCATGATTTAGTCAAATTATGTGTTTTGTGCTAAAAGAGATTAATATTTATTTGTAAGTAACGATTTTGTTTCGTTAATTCCTTGTAAGTAAATTGCGAGGATAACCCCACGATTGCGAATATATCGTTGTTGGATTGATTTACTTGGAAAATTTTATAGTACTTTTAAAGTGTCTTACTGAAGCTGGTGTAATGATGGAAGAAAAGAAGGTCAAAATAACACAAAATTTATATTGTATAAAATATGGTTTTCAAACACAGGTTTACATTTAAACCATGTAAATCTAATCATTAAATCTCAGTTCAAAAGTATTTACACTTTACAGTACTGATCATTCTTCAATATTATGACAATTACAAAATAAATAAAAATAAAAACAATCAAAATCAGGGATTATCTTTATTTCTGACATTTTAGATACATCGGAATTCGGAACTTTCATGATGCCCTTCTTCATTTTCACTTTCCCTACTGCTATCACCTGTGTAAATCATTTCATCAATTAATTCAATTCACCATTAAAAATAAAACCAAGAAGGGTATGTAATAGCAGCTCTATATAATTCCATACAGAGAGAACACGTGCAGTCACCACCAATATTTAAAGACGACTGACGGATTTTTGAGTTTTTTGACTGACGGGCTACCGTCACCTACCGCCCGATCATTTGTTTTTGATTATGTATGACCGTGAATTGACTTCTATTTCTTTTGTACTAGGTGTAAAATTCAAGTGCATTGTTTAGGGCTCTTATACGATTCAATGATTCGAGTGTTTTCGGAAATACGACAATTAGCGAAGATTTGCATGCGCATTATTAATTTTGGAGTACTGTACCATCAACAAAACTGTCAAGTGAAAATGATCTTTATCTCCATTGCAATAGGGCGCAAATTCTCGTTCCTCCGGTACCCGTTCGTCCTTACCGCGGCCACTAAGTCCCTCGGGCTGTACTACGAGAACCGCATCCGCATGTACTCGGAGCGTCGCGTGTCGCTGCTGCACGCGGTGGTGGGCGCGGCGCCGCCGATGCCCTTCCTGCGGCTCAAGGTGCGGCGCGATCGGATCATAGATGACGCGCTTGTTGAGGTACGTGTTACTTAAATGAAATGAAATGAAAATTTATTTGTCAGAATTCTAGTTACAAAGTTTTTATAAAATTTATGTCACGACCGCACAATTCGCCAACAAATTGGCATATATGCTTAGTGTAAATTGTTTGTGTGTTCTGTGTTTATTTTCTTACGGCCTTACTAATAAAAAGTTAAACAATTGATAAATTTATACCAGACCGTTATTTTATTGTTGTGTTCTATGCACTTAATAATATAATCAAGAATAATTATATTAAAACAAAAACCCGAATGCTAATTTATATAGTTTTTTTTATCACAGTTCTGATTTTTTCTTGGACAAGACAAGGCGTGCCAAAGAAATATACATACATAAATACACTCAAAAATATAATCCTTCCTCTTTCGCAGTCGGGTAAAAACTCTACTCACAATAACCTATTAAAAAGTTAACAATAACTGTCAGAGAGGTTTTGTATTAAACATTCATTGAAATTAATACCTTATTTCGTAACAGTAATGTTCAAAATCAATTTTATCAAACATTCCGTTACATCTCTTTTCAAATAGGTTTCTCAATACTTACGCAATAATAATGTTACAGCTGGAAATGATAGCAATGGAGCGAGCTCTAGATCTGAAAAAGCAACTGATGGTGGAATTCGAGGGGGAACAAGGTGTGGACGAAGGGGGGGTTAGCAAGGAGTTCTTTCAGCTCATCGTTGAGGAGATATTCAACCCGGATTATGGCATGTTCACACAGCAATCTGAGTCCCATACTGTTTGGTGAGTGATGTTTGGTTACAATTTAACTGAAACATGTTTATTTTTATTTCGTTTCAATTGTCATTTGGAAATCAAAACATACGTAAATATCATTATTGTTATGTATGTCGGGTTGTATAATAGAAAGCAATTAATCTCAATTATATACTTTATTTCATGTAACAAATGTAAAGAGTAGGTTAACAAAAGGATTGTATAAAATGCCGTGTAAAAATGTAAAATCAAAGATGTCTTCCCGAATAACAGTGTTGCCAGGTGACGCTGTGTGTACCACAGATTATCAATGTCCAATTTATGGCGCCAACAATTATTTCTACTAGGGCCACTGTTAAATTTTTTATAATTTATCACAGGAAACGGTCTTAGCATAGTTTTTTATTAATACCTATTGAATAAATTACCAATTTGGTAATCAGCGTCTTTAAAAACATACGAAGTAGGTAGTAAAATTAACGATTGCTTGACCAACCTAATGCTTACACGCAAACACCAACAATCCACTTTATTTATTGAGGTGCAACCTCCAATCTGCTTTGGGATGATTTTCTAATGGTATAAAAAACTGTTGGTGTAGTTAATTGTTTCACGTAAATTTAAATGCGATTATAACTGTAATAATTTATTTCGTTTACAGGTTTAACCCCACGTCATTCGAAACAGAAGCGCAGTTCACTCTAATAGGGATTGTGCTTGGCCTTGCAATATACAATAATATAATATTAGCCGTTAATTTCCCAATGGTCGTGTACAGAAAGTTGATGGGCAAGAAAGGCTCGTTTGAAGATTTAGCTGATTGGAATCCTGTAAGAAATAGTATAAGCTAGACATATCTATGTGTATATTTATTTGTGTATTTAATACTTTGATAGATTTTTTAAATGTTGTTCCATAATGAGGTGTAGTTTTCTATTAAAGAAAATAAATCAATTTGGTTTTGATTTTATATATATTAGAGCTTATCAAGAAAATTACCTAGCGAATAAGCAGACAGGACTCTTTATTGTAAACAAATTTTGCGAATATTTCACAAAACCCACTCAAGAATGCAACATTTAAAATATTGTTTATTTTTTCAGACGCTTTATAATGGACTCAAAGATATGTTAGAATACACGGGTGATGATTTAGAAGAAGCGTATTATCAAACATTTAGGATATGTTATAGAGACGTGTTTGGTAATAATATATTTCATGATCTCAAAGAGGATGGAGATAATATATTTGTAACGCAGGATAATAAACAGGTAAATATTATGATCTGTAGAAATCTTTAACTTATGAATTTCATGTCATATTCTTCGTCATTACGGCCTTTTGTTTGTACTTAAGATTTCTTATGCTTTCAAGATTATATAAGCCAATGCCAATTTTTAAAAGCAAAAAAAAAGCGCCACTTCCCATGCTGGCATTGTTCTTTGATGAAAAAAAAAATTATAGCCAACCATATCAGATGGGTATTAATTATATTATGTACAGTATATTTTCTACTGTAAAAACCATTTTCGTTAACGGTAATCAGTAGTAGTAGTTTATGAAGTAGCTTAAATGAAGAATTTGTTATTACACCTACATTCATTTCTATCAAATTGACTTAAAATAAAAAAAAAATAAAAAATTGGTTGTTTGTAAAGTAGGTTTACGATCGAGATGTTTACGTGATAACATAATGCAGTGGCAGCGCTCGAGATGAGACGGGAGATCGGTCCGTCTCTCTCTCGTTATACCTGCGATCGCGCTCGTGAGGTTTTGGTGTGACACAAGTTTCTGAACATGTCACCCGACTAAAACGATTTTAAAAACGTTATCACGTTAATAACACAATTTTTGCAGGAATTCGTAGACCTATACGCGGATTTCCTCTTAAACAAGTCAGTGGAAAGCCAGTTCAAGGCGTTCAGGCGCGGCTTCATCATGGTGACCGACGAGAGCCAGCTCTCGACGCTCTTCAGGCCTGAAGAGGTGGAGACGCTCGTGTGTGGCAGTAAGGTGTGTACATATACTTAAATGCTACTTTATATTTATCCTTTTTTTAGCAAAACCTAAAAATAGAGCGTGTATGCTGAGCACACGTGTCAGAAGTGAAATTGCAATATTTAGAGATACCAAAATCGTCGCCTTACTCCATGACGAGACGGTATTGCCAGGATGTGACTTTGAAATTTTACTCTCAATGTGCCTAAAGAAGTTTCACTTCAAAGAGGTCCAGTTTTTTAAGATTAGCGTTGTCAAACATACAAACTCTTCAGCCTTACTAGATTTTGCGGTCTATTCTCATTTGATTGTAACATTACAGAACTTCGACTTCAACGAACTGGAGAAATCGACGGAATATGACGGCGGTTACACTCCCGAGTCGCAAATTATCAAAAACTTTTGGAGCATCGTCCACAGTTTATCGCTAGAGGACAAGAGAAAGCTCCTCCAGTTCACCACAGGCTCCGACCGAGTTCCCGTGGGAGGGCTTAGCCATCTCAAACTGGTTATAGCCAGAAACGGGCCAGATTGTGACAGACTACCAACCGCACATACCTGTTTCAACGTACTCCTCCTCCCGGAATACGAGAACAAAGACAAACTACAAGACAGACTGATGAAAGCAATTAGCTACTCCAAAGGCTTCGGAATGCTTTAACAGTTAACACCCACACACTATAGCCCAACGCAACGTTTGTAATGATTAATTAATGTTTGTTTATTTATAAATGGCGTTTTATTGAAACAAATTATGGAATAAAAATGTTTATTAAATTTTAATACGCAGTTGTAGCAAAAATATTTCATAGGAACTATTCACCATTTTAATAACCTATTTGTATAATTTTGTAAATCACGCGAGAAAACGACGAGCACAACAAAATTATGTAAATTAAAAACTTAAATAGAATAGTACTAATTAATTGGACTATTTAAAACAATTTGCAATAAGCTTGGGAATTTTGTAAAATAATAATAATTGTTGTTAATATTCTATAAAGCATTTTTTTATATTACAATTATGCTTTTTTTGTAGAATTAATCGCTAAAATGAAAGCGTATTAAGAAAAATACGCACTTTTTAAATTAAAAGACCCTCAGCTTGCATATCGAGATGACTAAACAATTCAACATTTTTTTGTGCTATTCTAAGTTTAAACCTTCACAAAGACGCACCTGAAAAAGTTGTCTACATCAATAGACAATACTATTGACATAGACAACTGTCAAGATTTAAAAATGGAACAAAGATACAGCGCGTTACAGTCTCGATAAAAGAAAAAAAAGTCTAAACAGAAATCTTATGCACGATGTTCTTGAGTCGCAAGTCGTGTACAACTAGAGGGAAAGGTTGGCGACACGGTGGTGACGCGGGGCGTACTACAGTGGCGAGATCTGCGTCTGCGGATGCACGACGGGGTTGGGAGTGTCTGGAAATATGGAAAATTGTATGGTTAATTGAATTTAATACATTAATATATTTTTTGTAAATTATATAAATGGTTCACGAAAGAGAATTCAAACACTCATTACAAGAATCGTGAATAGTAGCTTGTTTTGAAGGTATGACAGATTTAATTTTTCACTACATGTCAAAGGTAAGATAAAAAATTTAATACCTATTCGCTTTGCATCAAGATGTTTACACATTGAATTACTTCAGTAGCTGTAGATGTAGTATTATACATTACACTAATAAAAAAATTAACAACATTCCTCAAACAATGACTACTTATGAATATTGAAACACATACTTATATTTATTCTATATTATAAATACCCACTATTTAGAGCGACCCAACCTACGAATTCAGTAAGAGCAAAGCTAGAGGCTATAGTTTAAAACATATTACCTATGCTTCGCGTCACACGTGCACGCAGTCGCGGTATACGTAGCAGCAGCCGCGTGCCTGCGCACGTGCCGCGAGCACACGTGCTCCTCTTCGCTGTAGGGCGACGCGCGCGGGTCGACCGCGACGTTGCCGCGCCGCATCGAGCGCGATAACGACGCGTATGTTGGCGCCGCGACGCGTTCCACCTGTGTTGTTTGTAGTTAGAGCGATTTGTACGTTTTTAAAGTGCGATCTGGTGGATTTGCATTGGTAAAAAGTTGGGAGTTAATTGGTGCCAACGGTAGTAGTTAAATATACAAAAAACTATTTCAAAAGTGTTTCAATTATTGTTTGTCTTTTGAAATTTTGCAGGTGACATTTGTTAATTATTGTGTTAGACGTGTACTTTATTGGACGGATATGTTTAAACGTATCCGTCAGATTTTACAATCCCGTTGTAAAACGTTGTAAAATCTGCCCTAAAAATCTATAATTGCGTAGAACTCTGGTAAGAATTTAGAGTTTATATCTTGATTTTGTAGCATCAACTAAAACTTCGAAAATCTAAACTTTTTGATTTACAAATATGGGGCTACCCATACGTCCACTGTACATGTTACCTCAAAACTAGTTTTGCGTCTCCTTCGTCTAGGTGTAACAGTGGCCGGTTCGTTTTTCTTCCTGCGCGCGGGCTGCTGCGGCGCGCTCTGCCCGAAGAGGCCGCGCTGCTCCGCGACGCGTATCATATACTTAGCGTCGAGCCGCGTGATCTCCTGCGCGACACCTAGTGTTAACGTGACTTGTCCTGTATTCGGCACTTTATAGTGAACAGATTTGGACATTCGACTTAAATAACGTTGGTCCCTTGATTTTACTATCCGTCAGAACCTCAGTTGAAAAACAATGAAACGCAAGATCTTTCCAAACGTAAGATTGCTTCAACACGTAATGTTACTCATCAAATCTAAGTATAAAAGGAAAGGCTATACTTACCTTCCTTTGTATGAGACCAAGATAGCATCCATCTCTATCTAAAATGTAGTTAATATCTAATCCGTTTCCTAAATTAGGCAGTGTTTGTACTTCAAATAAATCACAGCTTGGAACCTGTAAAATCATTCGCATATTATGTTTGAGAAAATAGCAATATCGTTATTAATATTTCATTAATTTCTTACATAAACATTTGGACTATCCTTATCAGGGTCTCTAGGAACATTATCATTTTCAGGAACGTCCATTTCGGGAATAGGTCGAGCTCTATTGGTCGTTGGCCGGCACCCAACTACATTTGCGCTTTCTGCCCGCTTCTTCAATATCGTCTCTCTGCTGTCTGATGTGTTTCTAGCAGTGGTGGGTGGGGAGGACATCGGCCTTTTGGGAGACTGGTCATATGAAGTGGTGTCTGACGGTTCGACTTTGTCCAAATCCGATTGGGAAGTGCGATCTAATGTTGTACAGGAATCTGTGACCACCGTTTCAGCACCTTCCTTTGATTTTGGTGTCTGCAATTAGATTAAAATGTCGGTTATTATTTATTAACAATAGTCATAGAAAGCTCTTTGCAGTTCGTTAATAACTTGCACCTACATGTGTATGATCTCTATGTTTCTTCCTGAGCAATGCGTGACGTTCCCTCGCAAGCCGGTTCGCTTCGGCCACGGCGCGGTTCACTTGCGCCTGATTCTCCGCTTCTAACGCTGAGTGGGTCTCGTAAAGGATTAACTGAATCTGAATAGTAAATACAGTTAGTTACTGGCCCTGAGCACACAACTTAACATCACATGTTTTTATATTTAATAGAATGTTTCATGCTATTAGAATCATTTCATATATTTACCTGGGGTTTAGACATTAATGTTTTGAGTGTCTTCTTCTGTTCTTCTAGAATGGATTGTACACGTTGCTTTCCCTTCGAGTCTATTTCAGATTCTGTTAGAACCTGGAACATGAAAGTTCGTAGTGATAGAAAAACCTAAATTTAATTATTAAATTAGTACCTACATTAATTGTTACATAAAATTGGCAATTAATATTTGCTGACCCGTTATTTTTTATTTATTTTGGACAAATAAGTAGACATATGTCACAGCTCCATTATACCTCAAGCATAGCCAGATCTCCTCCACGTCCGCACACAAGATCGATAGGATCTGTGACAGCCGAGTACGAGTTGGGCGGCGTTGCCAATGCAGCAACCACGCCGTCTAGCGCGCTGGCCACCGCCGCCGTCTCGCTGTGCACCGCGTCGCCGACCACGCACACGGGCGACTCAGAGTGCGGTGCTTCTGACGCGTCTATGCCGAGCTCGCGAAGTGCGCACACGTAGCTCTCCACTCTGACAGGTGTGGGAAAAGAAACATTGCGGTAGAATTCCAAATTTCCGATACAGAATACTGAGTTGTGACTGACTGACTTTCTTTAGTTAACGGGTTGATAAACTTACTAAAGTCACTTATCTATTGTAATAAAGCGTTTTTCAATATAACAGTTTGGTCAGAAATAAATGTACCTACATTCTGAGGAATGAATTATTACTGAAGGTACCTTTAGTAATAATTCTATCTGCCAAAAAAAAATCTGTTGTGCCACTGCAGAGTTTAAGAAATAAGAATTATTAAGTACATTATATTATGAATGATAATAATATTAGTGATGATATTATCATACCCATACTGATACATTTTCACGTCTATAAACTCACTTATCACCAGCGCCAAACACAACGAGCCTGCCCAGCTCGGGCGTGACAGGCGCGGCCGGCGTCTGCGCCTTCAGCACGGCGGCTAATTCCCGCAACTGCGCCGCCAAGTAGGCGGAGCAGCGGGGCGAGGATGCGTGCGTTTGTGCAACCACTCCGCGTAGTGAATTGGCACGCAACGCGCGGCACAGTGTGGACGCACCTTCGCAGAACTCCCTCTCCTGTAATATTAGAAACGGACAAATTTTATACGGTAGGGGATCTTAAGGCTATATTTAACTGGTTCGCTGCACTCATGTGTAGCCAACATATTGGCAAAAGAAAGTAAGAGGAGAAGAAAAAGGTTCTAACTAATTTTTAATAAACCATTTTTACAAACAATTTAGATGTGTCTGTTTAATCGTACCTGTAACACTATTACTCCTTCTTTTACCAAGTCTAACTGGCCGATGCTTATGTTTTCGGGTGGGCGTAAAGTTATAAATCTGGAAAAGTCGTCAAGTTAATATAATATTTACATTTTTTATATTTTGTATCCAAGACAAATTTACAAGGATCGTTTATTACCTAGGACATACTCGATCAAATCTGTACTCTCCTGCACACAATTGACGCGAATTACTATAGGAATATCCCAATGTTTGTAGCTTCTTGACAAGCAATGCGACTTTTCTGGAAATTCGAATAAAATGATTTAATTAATTAAGTTCATTCCTTTAACACGACCATTTAACATATTTGGTTTGTTTTCATCTTCTCCTTTGAATTGCTATCGGCGATCAAAAGAAAATCGTGTAGAGTACAGAGGTGTCTACTTTAGTAGTCTACGTTACTTACTTTGCTTTAAATGTGTTTACCCATCCGGTGACTGTATCCTTATTGACACAGGCTGATATTTTCTCTTCTCGCAAATGTGGCGGGAGAAGATCCGATAGTCTGTCCAAGAAAAACAAAACTCAAGTATTGTATATATTGTTTCTACATCTCTGCTAATTTTGAACTTATATATATTGAGAGAAAATAATCACTTACGAAAAAGCTTTATTCTTTATCCGAATCCTAGCAATGGCAGCGGCAAAATGCACCCTTTCATCCCAGATCGCATTTTCCACGTCTATGAAAGGAGAACCAGCTTCTTTCAAGAGTTTTGTCGCCCGTTCTATCTCACCACGCGGACGTGCAACCCATCTTCGTCTGGCTAGTTCCATAAGGAAGAGCCACGTTGTATGCCTATGTTCTGCAAACTGGAATGGAGATTAGAATAGAAATATTTAAATTCCAAAATGTTTTGTCAGATGACCGTTGTTATATCAAACCAGATAATCGCCAAAAAAGTTAGCTTCGTATATTTCTATTTTCTCGTTGGTTTATTTGTAAAAATCATGGCTCTTGGATTGAAGAAAATACGAATGTAATCAAACAAATATGCAGGTTTGTAGTTAGAGACATATGCCACATAAGCTATGAAAATAAAAACGAGAAAATCTGTTTTCGTGGCATTAATAATTACAGACGCTCCACTTCCAACTAAGTGGGGCGCGTTATTCAATTAATCTTGAACTAGCGTTCTAACACGAATCCTCGCGATACTATTAATCGAGCCCACTTATCTGATCCGTAAAGCACCAACATCGATACTTTTTCGACGTAAATAAACGGCCATAAATACAAAACTCATTTTCGTGAGCGTCCTCAACGTTTGAAAAAGTAATAGTTGGAGTCACGACATCGATATAATGCGAGTTAGATGAGGTATACTTTTTTAACATCTTGTCGAACCTGCCTTAACGGAAAGTTATTACAGTAACGATATTGATGGCAACCTTGGTACCTGGCATTGATTAATGGCAAGATCAAGAGTATAAAAAATATGATTTTATGGTCTTAGTACCTAGGTACTTATCTGTCTTGAATTTTTTTGACACGAACCTATCAAAAAGCAAAGGGCTAGAAAAGTATTAACCAAGAGATTATTAGTAAAATATCTGTTTTTTTGTGTCGCAGAATTATTATCTGTGGTGTCGCTTTAATAAAAGCCCTATAGGTACCTACTAGATAATCGTCTAACCCTCCTACTTTGCTAGTTCAAATATAAAATCCTAATTCCTAAGTAGATATAATATAGGTAGCTATTACGTATACAAGCAGGTTCATTACAATAAAGTACAATTTTGTGATTTATTGCTGACGTGCATGCAATTTGTAATTGCGATATAAAAGTACTTAATATACGGCATGCATACATGCATCGCATATTACTAGGTTAGAAATTCTTTAATCTGGCTCTATTTATTTTATTATTTAGAAATCGCCAGCAGCTTCCCCTGTGTAGTCAAAGAAAAACCCACATAGTTCCCGTTCCCGTGAAATTTCCGGGATAAAACCTATCCTATGTCCTTCCCCAGGTCTCAAGCTATCTTTGTACTAAATTTGAAGTAAATCCATGCTTTATTTTTTGAGTTTAGTCCGTACGTCACATACATACAGACAAACATACATACATTAAACAAACATACAAAAATTCTAAAAACTATATTATTGGCTTCGGTGTCTATTGTAGCAAGATTCACGCCCCAAGCATTCTTTTATAAAGTATACGTCTACTTCCCTTATTAGCAAGCGTCCGCGATCGCAGTGCTCGAACTTCTTTGACTTACCTGAGGGTAGTCTCCAAAGAAATCCACATCGTCGATCGCTTGGTCTAATATTGTTTTATCTGAGGAGAATATCCTTATTATTAATAAATGGTCAGTTGCAAGTGTTAAATAACATTGCATTGGTATTTAAAAGCCGTTATTTTTCGAAGCATTCAAACACAAATAAATTAGTAATCCAATTAGCCGTATCTTTAATGGCGTGATATAATTTCGTAAACATGTCTTCATTATAATAAAGTCGTTCAGTTACGAATAAGCTTCTGTAAACTAGTTTTAAACGGGGCGTTTAGTAATTTACAACTATGGTAATCCACGCGCCAACTTCGTGACACTCCGTTACTTTGGAATAGCTGATGGCATTTTCGAATCACACATTTTCGGGCATTTTATAACCGTATTTGGATACATGAGATACATTTACGAGCCACGACTGTGTTTAGTGATTTACGATAGAAGAGCAGTCACGGAAAGCGATAAAAATTTACACTTTTTATGGGCTCGAAAAAACACGAAAAATATTCGGAGCTTTCCAGAAAAATGTTCACGGATTTAATAAGGAAGCTTTATTACTAAGCCTTCACCATTTTTCATCATTATTTATTGCTATGATATTTATTAATAAGGAATTAATTAGATGCCTAAAAATACTTACATCGAAATACATCATAAATGAGTGAGTAAACACATCTCATTTCCTGTTCGTCTCCAAACTGCACTCCCAATGGAGGTTTACATAAAATCCGCGCGGCTTTCAGAACCTAGATCAACCAAAGCTGTTATAAAATAATAATAAATCGGCCTCATTTGGAATACAATAAGATATTGACATGGTAAATTAAACGTTGTCTCCTCGTTTTACCACTGTTTGTTTCCTAAATTAATTAATGGGTATTTTTCACAAATAATTACATAGGTATAGATTACAGGGGTTCCCAACCTTTTTTTGTCTACTGCCCACTTTAAGAATAAA
>CAJQZM010039096.1:0-28131 GCA_907164665.1 Colias nastes | reverse complement strand
CCTGCAGCGCCCACAAGGGGGCGTTATCGCCCACGTTGGGAAAGACTAGTATAGAACTTATGTAACTACTTTAATAACAATTTTATTTTCGATGCCGATTTTCGACCTTGGGCCACTATATCAATTCTTTATTGGCATATGTACCTTCCCTTTACCATTTCATGGCAAGCAAAAAGTTTCCATGTTAAAATTTAATAAATAAACCTGGCCTATATCCCACGCGGGACCGGGAGCAGTCTTGATGGCAACTGGTGGAGGCGCGTTGGGATTCTTGGTGGCTATCACCAAGTTCCATGGTGCCCATTCTTCTGGTACTTCTTCAGTAGTCTTGCTTTTATCAGGATTTTCAAGTCTGTTAAAGATTTTAATATAACAACTTTCAATCTACCTCCGAATTCAACCACTGAGGGATACACAGATAGCTATTGGAAGTCAGAACTTACGACTTGAAGGCTCAAGTTATTACGCAGCTAATTAGGTATTAATAATAATTAAAACATCTTCTATTTAAAATTACGTAATTGTTAGGAAAAAGCTGCCCTGCACCGTAGGTAGATACCTATGTATTTGTGCTTTCATAATCTATTCACAAGAAGTGGGTATATGTTTAAATGTATGTTTTTATTTGCATCCTTACTTGAAATGATCTCCTGCTCGTTCATGAACAATCATTTTCTATCAATTGGTGTTCATAATTTTCCATTTTCAAAACATCAACTTAAATTTAAAATTAATTAAAGCATTTTTAACAAAGACTCGAATAACTTTTTTTAGGTTTAATAATTTGTAATCATAAAAGCACGAGTATTAAAACAATCGGTACCTATGTACAAGACAATTAATTTTTTTTTGGGATGCAATAGTTTTATCAAGTCATGGTGTCAAAGTGATGTTATTTTATGTTTTTATTTATAATACGATATTCACTATGTCAGAAGGAGGTTGGATCTCTGTATTTGTGTCTGTATTCATACTAACTACATAATAATATGTTAAAATGTAAATATACAAGTATATTTGAATAATCTTTCTACGGCACCATGATAGTGATTTTTATATGGTATATAGGTACAATTCAAAAGCTCTACTAGATATTATATTGTTCGTCTAACCTACGGAATAGAAAATAGAAAGTGAACGATGTAGCGATTGCAATCATCGCCTGTTTTGTTTAACTATATGGGTACTGTACATGCGAGTTGCATAAGGTTATACTTTAGGAACATGGTCGTATTATGCAATGTACACTGGCACCCCAAATGATAGGCCTTCGAGATAACATTATGATCTATTTGTTGCGTTTATTCTATGCATTTAAACAGTGCGGATAGGTAGGAACAATTTTTTCTGTAAGGTTCCCAAGCAATTTTAAATATAATTGATTATATTTAAACATTTAATTACGTACATATTGAAATTTATCCATAAATAGGTAATATAAGAAATCTTAGCTTATGGGTCTAGTGGTGGCAAAACTCAACGGACTAGGAATCTAGCCTAATATAGAAATCCGAAATAGTGCCTGTTGTATTAAATGTCGGTCATTTCTCCATTTTGGTTAAAAATGATGTTGCCTTGTGTCGATGTGGTCATCCTAAATTCTTGAGAATTAATTAAAAATCGAGCCATGAAAGTTTATGTAAAAGAGTCACTGTGAAAAACACGCATGAGGGTGGAAGATATATGAAGGTCATGGCCATCGATACAATTAGCGTAGAAGTCTCATCAAATAAGGCAAATGGAAATTAATGTGTTTAACACACATGATACCATAATTATATTTGTAACCATCGAGATAGTATGTACTACGTACTAGAGAGGCGATCGCTACTACACTCTCTTTAACACGAGCTAGAGGCAAGAATCACAAGTCTCTTTAGTCTGTGCCGGACTGTGCCCCCCGCTTGCCGCGTCAACACGTGTTATTGCTCTGTTCAAAATGCCTTCGTGTGTGCTAAGATATTGTTTTAACAGTTCCCATAATACAAACAAAGCCCGAGGAGTGACTTTTCACCAGTAAGTTTCCTTATTATGAGTAAGTAATGCATTTTACTAATATTGTTATCATTTTGCGAAAAATCACCACGCGTTCTGCGTTTCGCGCCATTTTTCATAGACTAACAGCACAGACGTGACACTATCGATGAGTCTGTTAAAAAAATGTAACTGGATTTTTTAACTATGTATATATACAATATATACTAGGAAAGATTACTGTGTTGTAGTACCTAAATATTTATACTTTTACCCGACTACGCAAAGTAAAACGGTAGGTTATATTAAGTAATATTTATTTATTTACCTATTTTTATTTATTAAAAAAATGTTCATCAACAGTTGTTCCAATAGGATTTATAAATTATTATGCACAACAATTACAAATAAACACAACATTCACAGAAACTAATACAGTAAAAGTTCCTTAATCGCGCTTCCTTTAGTCACGTTTTCACTATTCGCGGATTAAAAAAATGCGACCCAATTTCTATATTCGCGACTAAACATTTTTTTTATTCGCGGATTTAATAAGTACATACATAATAATAAAATTATTCCAATAGGTATCTTACCCAATATCCTTGTCAAATGGACTAATAAGAAAGTAAAATAGATCTTATTACAAGTTTGCCTAAAGTACATAATATTATGTTCTTAAATGATATCGCCGAGGCCTTTGACACAAGCCGCCTTTGTCGCAAGCCGCCTCTGCGGCGATTGATGTTTTTGAGAATGTAAATAAACAGAATGGAAGCAACCTTATAACTCAATAAATAAAGTATATTACACGCTTTATATTAGCTTCACCTGTATGTTTGTAACCGACTTCTTTGGGCGCGATTTTGACCCACTTTAAACGGCCAGATTTCGTTCAAACTTTGTAGATTTATTGAGGACCGATGACAATACACTAATTTGATAAAATAAATAATAGTTAAAAAAAAAATAAAAAACACGCTTTTTATAGAAAACCGACCTAAAAGCGTGTTTTTTAGTTTTTTTTAACTATTATTATTATTTTTAAATGTAGTTCCGTTTATAGTAAAAGCCGCTTTGCGTATTTATTGTTTCGTCTTTCACATTCGTTACAAAAATTGTGATCGAGTAAGGGGGCGTCCATAAATTACGTGAGGTGTTTTTTTTAATTTTCTGCCGCTCCCTCCCCCCCTGGTGAGATGTCGTGAGATTTTATTCAACCCCCTCCCCCATCCTCGAATCTCACGTGAGATTTTTCAAAATGTGAGTTTCTTATACGTAAACGCCATCAACATTGAATCATCGTATCCATTTAATTAGGGCTATTATAAACCAATACTCCAAAATTCGATTACATCATGAAGCAAAAACTGATAAAACTATTGATTACTACACAAAACGACAAAAGCTTACTAAATTGATATTATTTAAAGGAAATTAAAATACATAGTTTAATATAAAATCCTCTTTTTATTAATTCCCTAGTATCAGTACCACCAGATAGTACCGAGTAAACAGATTGCACAATGTGTCGCATCTGCACGCATTGCTTAATCTTTGAACTTGAAGCCACGCCTCGCTCGTTCCACACGTACCCCACCACATCGGCCGCGCGCAATGTTT
Source organism: Colias nastes (assembly GCA_907164665.1). Taxonomy (NCBI): domain Eukaryota; kingdom Metazoa; phylum Arthropoda; class Insecta; order Lepidoptera; family Pieridae; genus Colias; species Colias nastes. The sequence goes on along the minus strand of CAJQZM010039096.1, from coordinate 24,534 downwards.
TTGTTTGGAATAACCTCTCTAGTGTACATATATCTCGATGTTTGTAACGGAATATTTGTATATTGCTTATTCATATTTTGCTCGCGAAATCATGAAAGAACGTATATTATGGTAAAATTCGGAGAAAAAATGAAAAGTTAACAACAGCCATGAGCCAAGCCAAAAATATTACTACACCTACAATATCTTGGAAAACTGATTGTGATTAATTGTGTCTGATGATTATCTATATTCTATATGAATAAAAAAATTGGAGTGTGTGTAAAAATTAGTACCTAAGTAGTTAGTTACATAATATAACAAAATAGTAATTTTTACAATTTTTGAGTGTCGGTATTAGTTAGGTATTAGTGACTTTTATATAGTTCACCAGAATTTTCATATCAAATGCCATTACAAAGTACTTAGTTAATTGGAAACTCATCTATATTACAATTTTTCCAAAAGTGCGAACCAAGTGCGAACATCTATGTATAATACTCACTCCTCATCGTCCAATGTCTTTTGCATTGCTACAAGGTTGAAGTACTGTGTCAGTCTCCATTCCTTATCACTGGGCAGCACCAGCCTCTCGGCCTCACTGGTATCCCCTTCCAATCTCGCAGCATCTTCCTGCATAAGCAACTCAGCAAGAAGCTTTGGATATACACTAAATAGATTGCCTTCTCCATACTCACTAAGGGCAACCCATAAAGCATTAGAATCGTATTTTTCAGACATTTTATCATTTCAAATATGTATCAAATATTGTTTTTAATATGTATTATAAATTATAATGTATTAAATATTGTGATTTATGTTGCATATAACATAGCTATATTATTTATTTAAGGGAGCGAAATAATCTTGAATTCGGAGTGCTTTTCAAGGGGTGGTTATATGTTGGAAGGCCAACCGTTTACTGAGGCAGAATAAACGTTTCGCATGCTAACATCAACCTGTTGCTTGTTCTTCGTATGCTATCGTGAATTTTTATTAATCTCCCTGATACATTATTCAGTATTTTTAATTATGGATCGGATTTTTAATACACACGCAAAAGTAAAAAAAATGTTTTTGAGTTTGTATAATTTCTATAAAAAAAATATTAGATATTTACAGGTACCTAAGTATTTAGGTTTTAATACCAGTGCCAAAGAGTTGAATCTTTTTGATTCAAGTCTTTAAATTCTACTTTTTTCTTTGTTTATACTGTTCTGTGGTACGTAGGTACTACCCACAGTACTACTATTGATGTAATTTGGATGTTGTTTGGATGTACAGTACTCCCAAACTGATAATGCGCATAGAAAAATTCGTCACTGTTCGGCAACTGTCATATTCCCCGAGCCTCCGAAGACGATATGTATATAGAGTGGTTAAATGTATTTTCTTCATGCATAGTTTATTAGAATTATGAGTTTTATTGTGATTTTATGGTAAAAGAGATAAGTAACGAAATTTGTTTCGATAATTTTTAATGTAAGTTAATAGCGAGTTTATATTTAAAAAAAAAATGATTTTCAAACACTGGTTTACATTTAAATTGTAGAAATCTAATCATTAAAATCTCAGTCCAAAGGATTTACAAAATCAAGGATTATCTCTATTTCTGATATCGTAGAATGATCAGAACTTTCATTATGCTCTTATTAATTTTCACTTTCCCCACTGCTATCTGCTACCTGTGTAAATAATCATTTTATCGGAAAATTCAACTTTGAAACAAAACTAAGAAGGGTATGTAACAGCAGCTCTATATAATTCCATACAGAGATAATACGTGCGGTCACCACCAATATATAAAGACGACTGACGCATTTTTGAATTTTTTGACTGACAGGCTACCGTCACCTACCGCCCGAATTGTTTTCGATTGTGTATGACTGAATTGAATCCTATTTCTTTCGAACAAGGTGCAAGATGCAAGTGCACTGTTTAGGGCACTTACGATTCAATGATTCGGGGTGATTCGGGTGTTTCTGGAAATACGATAATTAGCGAAGATCTGCATGCGCATTATTAATTTTGGAGTACTGTAATACCTATTTGACATAATGAATTTCAATGTGACAAAGACTAGCTCCTTCAAAATCGTTGTTCAAAATGATTAAAATATCAAACTTCATAAAATGATTTAAAAAGCAAAAAACATGTGATTACCCACGTAACCTTCCTACTAATGCAGTAATCACAAAAAATGGAGCCCACCATAACAGAAGATGAAAGCTTTGCAGAGCGCCGAAAACTATTCAAAGATATCTGGTACACTGCTATGAATCTGGATGATAACAAAGAAGGTGCTGATACTTCAGGCAAACCCAAAGTTATAAAGTATGTTGTATATAATATACTACATACATTCCTTCAAACCTATGCATTTATAATTTGTTTGTTTTTATGTCCCCGTTCTCTACACATTAGTTACATAATTAGGTAAAATTTTCAATTTAAGTAAAAAAAAAATATATCGAAAGAAACTTGACTTACTTATCACAAATAATTCCAGAACAGCAAGACTTCCCGAAGTTAACCAATGTATGGTGGGCAAGAAAAAAAAGCGTCGCCTAAAGAATCTAAGAACTGTTTGCAATAAGTTGTTAGATTTTTGCGATCAACAGGATGCGGACGACTTGTACTATCAGCAGGCATGTGAATTTGTTATAATATTATAGAGAATGCTTGTTTTTTTTTTTGTTGTTTTTTTCATCATAGTTAACTAGGTACTACTAAAACAAATATTTTAGATGGCGGAAGCTGGTAAAAATGTAATGAAGGGGAAGAGAAAACGTAAACTTATAAGATCCAGAAATATGTATGTTCGTGCACAGATCATGGCAACAGCGTTTGAAAAAATGTATGATTTAAACGCAAAAATATCAAGAAACCTTTCCCCAATCATGTTTAGCCAGACATCATTGAATGTGACGACAGCATCTCGAAATGATTATAATAGAAACGGGACGAAAAAAAGTTCTAGGATTGTAAAGAAAGAAGTTAGCAAAAATAATAGATCATCTGATCTCATATATTATGGAGGTAGATATGGCCAATTTCTTTTGTTTTTTGTTACGAAAAACCAGTAGCTTATTCAGAACTTCATAAATTAATAAATTTATTTATTATGAGGTGGTCATCACAAAGCAATAATGGTGGTCATGCAGCTTCGTTATAATGAGAGTAAAAATCACTTTTTGTACAGCAAAATTGGTGGCAGCTGTTAAGCCTTGTATCCACTCGAGCATGCTCGGGCGAATGACCCGCTCATTCGCCTGAGCATGCTCAGAGGAACAAAATGAATGTTTTGGTCGAACGAGCCTCAACATTGAAAAAGCTGTGCTCAGGCTGCTCAGTATATGCTCGGCTCCGTCATGTCTTCACGTGTCCGTGTAATGTATGTGTATTAAAACTCGGGGAATTCGACGCGCTCGCCTCAAACACAAAAATAACCGTCCACACTGAGCGCCGAGCGAATGCTGAGCGCCTTTGAGCACGGACAAAAACCGACAGATGCCGGCTCGCCCTGAGCGCGCTCGGATTTGCTCGGGCCGAGCGTGCTCAGGCGTCTCCACTTGAGCGGCTCGGCCAAATGAGCCGCTCATTCGCCTGAGCATGCTCAAGTGGATACAAGGCTTAAAAGTCGATGGAAATTCGTAGAAAACGCTAAAGTTTTATCAACATCAACAGTTTCATAAAATAAAAAACAGTTTGTGTAAATTGTTCGAAGTGGAAGTGCCAATTTACACAAACTGTTTTTTTTTTTTATATTTTGAAAATATGTAGGTAGAGATAAACTACGATAACATGGCGCGCCCCTCCAAATTACTGTTTCAATGTGTGTAGTGACATCCTTACGAAGGAGTTTGTATGTAGTTGTACGTATTCGTCTTTACTCGTACAGTACTCGTAATATCTCACTTATTACCAGATTTGTTGGTCAACTAATCATAAGTTGCCGAGCGCCCAAGACAACGCACGTGTCGTTTTCATAGAATACGTCAGTGCAGCGCCATTACTAATAATAATGAGCGATTAGAGCGTGACTAGTCGAGCAACAAATCCGTGGATTTGTTTTTGTTTGACGGCCGTCTCATTACGCACACATGCGTTGTGAATCTTGGTGGTGCATTGTAAATACTTTCAAACGTTTTGAATTTTGGAGGGGCGCGCCATGTTATCGTAGTTTATCTCTACATAATATAGACAACATTGACATGCATTATCTACAATTATTGATCTACAATAAATCGATGCGTTATTTGTATAGTTTAAAAAATAAATTGTTTTCAGGTAAATTGCAGTACAACGTTATTCGCAAAGTACAATCTAAAAAGTTACTCCCCATGCCTAAAATAAACATTTTTTAATAACTAGTGTGTATTTTTATTTATAAATACATTCCCATTATTTAATATTAATTGTTTTATTATATTGTACCTATGTAAGCAGGTATTATTTTTTCGCCAGTGTAGTAGATGCACACTAGAGCGGTTTTGAATTAGCGGATAAGCGCTCGCGGGAAAAAACCATAGTCCGGCCTTAGCCTAATTTTTGATAATAATATGCTCATATGTAGCAAGTGATTTTCGAATCGAAAAATTATACTATGCTTGTGATCAAGCATAGTATAATTTTATGATAATTTTTCTTCATCTCTAACATAAAAAAAATGATATAAATTTTAATGTAGTTAGATTTTTTGTTATCTGTTACATTTTTAACTTATTAATTCTGAAAACAGACATCCGTGATTTGGAATGAATTTGACAGCTACACTTGACATTTATCTGAAGCAGAACGAAATTGTTGTATTTGTATTTTATCATGTCCTGAAAATTAAAATAAATAAAACAGAATCAAAAAGTTATATTTGGTAAGGTACTTGCACAAAGAAATAAATTGAGTGCAATGGAAGCAGTTTCTTTGTTCACTATCGTGTAGTGTTAGTGCCGAAACAACAAATAAATTAGAACGTTCAATATAAACTTTTCTCACGCCAATGAAGCAGAATTATACATCTTAGATATACAAAGAAAAATAATTTAAAATGTCTGAGTACGATCTTCAGTTCCAAGAGGATTTAGAAAAGGCTCAGGCTTTAAGTTTAGAAAGTCTGGCATTGGAACAGTTTCGAAGGCAGAAGCAGTTAGCTACTTCAGGTAACTGACGTAATTTTGTTTACTATTTAAGATAAGATGATACGAGGAAGACCTTCGTTAAGAATTTTTTTATGATCTAGAAAGATTAACTTTTATTTTTCTCTTTTAATAATTTTACTTATTATCAATTTTCTGAACATCTAGTTCATCCAATCTTGTTAATGTCTTGGACAAAGTGTTGACATTTTATAAAATCATATTATTTATATAAATATTCATGAATAATTATTAACTGGGATTGGGAATTTAAGAATTATTAATTAAGAAAGAGAGAAGAAGAAGAATAATGATAATTTATTTAAAAAAAATATTTCTTTACATAACTTCGTAAGCTGATAGAGGTTTGTAAAGTGATGGATCTTTTTGTTTTGTTGTGTATTTTAGTAGTGATAAATAAATAAAAAGTTAAACAGTCCAACTCAGCCTGCTTTCATAATAGAAACAAGAATGAAGGAATTTCTCCATTTACAGTGGTGGTACTATTTATTTTGAAACCTTACTACCTATTGATGGATGTCTAAAATATTTAATGAAGTGAAGTTTGTTAAAAAAGATGTTTCTTGGCAGATTGTCATGCTCATGATTATCCAAACAACTTATTGTTGTGCCAAGTACAGTGAATATTAGTGTAACCAGCAGCAATTGGCTGTGTTACTTGCCAAAAGAAGAAAGTTAAGAAGTTTAGATAATATGTTATGCGTTGTGCACATAAAACTATCTTTGTCCAACAATATTTATCAATCTCATTTAATTATTTAACAAGACTTTCCTTAGGAACATGTTTAATTTAATTTTTACTTTAATTGTCAAAATACAGAAATAATTATTTAACACTGGTTCCAAAAACAGTTTTTTATTTATTATTATTTTTATTTAACTCTTTAATAGTTGTACAGTTAAGAAACCTTATAACTACTTACACATAGAACAGAGTACAACTATTTTGGCGGCCTTATCACTTAATAGTGATCTCTTCCAGGCAACCACGGTAAAAGGTAAACAAGCAAAATGATTACTATTGGCGGGAGTTTTTACATAGAATATAGATATATAGAATAGAATATAGAATAGAAGCGAGCAAGAAACTGTAGTTGCATTGTGCCCAAATAAACAATATTTATCAGTAAACAAATATGTGCATGCCAGTATGTTATAGTCTTTGACTCAATTATAAGAATCAGTATTTTTGAATAGAAAAAATTCTCATGTCACAGTTTGTAACCAAATCCTTAAAAACAATTGTGTGTTTATTCAGTAGATGTATACTTCATACTTAGGAAATAGTATAGATATGTTAGGAAAAAGTATAGAAATTTAATTTCACACAAAGGAATATCTCTGTCCTCTGATGATCTCAACGTTTGTTATATTTTAATAAGTCTTGTTGAAATAAAGTCAATTGAGCATATTACAATAATTGATAACAAGGCTATCAATTTGAAAGGAAGTAAGGGGCGTTGACCAGTTTACCGCATATTATATGAATCTGTATTTGGGTTAAAGAATATTGCGTCTTTATACACAAATAAATTAATCTAGATTATTCTTCTATTTATAGAATAGTCTATATACAATATTTGGTTATAACTTTTTAATAATTTATTGAGTATTTGACAAAATCTTAATGAATTTAACCTAAATTTGAAATAACAATAGCACAATTTATAGTAAAATATAATAAAAAATATCTAGTAGCGTGTGTTAATTTATAGCATATTATAAGTTATTACAGAAAGCAATAATAATGAATGAAAGATCATAATATACTTGTATTTTACATAAAAGTAAAACATTGCAATATACATGAAAAAATGTTATCAAGCAATAATTACAAATTAATATAATATTTACACTCAAAAATATTTGTATTCCTTAATAACAATTTGAATCTTATCAAATAGACAGTGCAAATACGTTTAGATACAATTATTCATAAAAAAAACACATTTGCAGTGTTATCACTTGAATTAAGTTGTTTCTTATATCCAACAATCCACATTGTTTGAAAACCAAACACAAACTAAATTGACAAACCAAAGCCAATCTTTATATTATTCTTATCTCAATGAATTGATAAAAATAATCATAATATACTATATCACTTGATGATGATTGGTTTGTTCGACGCTAGGTGTAGATAATGGACGAGATACAGGTGGCAGTAGTGTACGACGCAAAGAGGAAACCGACGGGCCACCGCCGGCGTTACCTCCGCCGCCGAGAAAACCGCCTCGCAGAACTAATAGCTCTGAGACTTCACGGTATGTTTATATCTAGGCAATCTCATACTTAGGACTTAGGTAATAAATGTGGGAATAAAGAAATGATAACCTGATTGTTTACAGTAGATATGATTAGATTAAGTTTGATTTTCGATTTTCACTCTGTTATATATAAATAAAAAAAGAATTATGAGTAATCTATCTGGACGATTTTTAAGAAAAAATTACTAACTATTAAACATTCTGTGTGATTGATTTATAGTTTATCATAATTAATTTATATATCTATATGATGTATACTGTATCAATATATTGCGTTTATTTCTCAGGTCGACAGGAACTAGCCCAACACGCTCAGAGACAAGTGACTTGATATCATTCGCTAGTCCGACCAGCAAGAGCGCGCCAAAAGATTCTCATGCTTCCCTCAAAGAATACATCGACCAGATATCTAAGTATGATCATTAAGTATATTCATAGATACTTCGCCGAATTTTAATTCATTATTAATTGATGTAATTAAACCCATTTAAATATGTGCTGTATGTTCTAAATATTCCTTTCAGACTGGGCACACAGACTGAAGAACTCACGATAAGCACACCAGATCCATCCACTACAATGAACAACCAGTATAACCAAAGACCTGGCTACAACTATGGCCCACAATATCCTTACAACTACCCTCCTCCATACATGCAAATGCCACCATATCCTCCCTCGCCATATGTTATGCCACAGCCAATGCCCAACTATCAGTACTACCCAGCTGGACAAGAACATCCACCTCCATACACACAGCCTCCTATGTACGCTCCTTCGATACCATATTCCCAAACTAGAATGGCCACACCATCTCCCTACATTCCATATCCTCCGCAAGCAAATTACAACTACAATACAACAAATATGATATCGAGGCCGACTCGGCCAGCAACTATTTACCCTCAGTTGAATCAACTGCACACATACCCAACTATGCCACAAAATACAGCACAAACTAAACCAGAAAAAGACAACAACAACATAACACAAGTTGTAAAGATTGAGCCAAAAGTGGAACCCAAGTCTCGGAAATCGTCTGAAGTTAGCGTCGAAGTGAGTATCTTTTTCACATAGCTTTTATTTTGTCGTGATAAAAATTAAGTTTGACCGATATTTGTGTGATAAGATTGCGATTGTAGCACGCAATTGTTGACAACATTTGCGCTATTAAATACATCGCATACTAAAACATCACATGAGGATAACATCTATTATCAGTAAAATTAGAAATTCATATTCTTTTGATATGCTTTATTAATGCATATGAAAGGAACAAACAAAACGAGTTTTACTGTAGTTCAACTTTAAATTATTTTGTTTGTAACAATGTAGTTTTCCGAGGCAGCAATGCCAACAAATTATGCTAAACATCTGTATTTTAGTCTTATGAGCAAAATAACTTGAGTTTCTGGGGTATTTATTACCATAATTAATTGGATATATTCCTAATAGTTCTTATTTCTTAGCACAATGGGTAAAAATCATACATTACAAGTTTATGAAGTCATAAATTAGGAACTTTACGTCACTTTTAGCCACTATTATGAGTTAATTTATTTTTTCTCAATATTGATTTACTTTGCTATTGATTTTTCCTTCAAGTATTAAAATAAATTAAATGATGGCTTTTACAGTCAAACGAGTCAGCAGATACCGTAGCGAGCCTGCCAAAGAGCAGCAATCTGATCGACTTCGGACGCAAGCCGCAAGGTAGCGTAAGAGTCAGTGTGTTGGAGGCGTTTGACCCGCTTTTAACTGATCAGTCGGGTGAGTGGGATCATCTACCATACTGTGTGGGTGTGGCGGCAAATGTTAAATTTCTTTCTAAGTATTTTTTCATGTTTTGGTATGAGTGGTTTAGATGTTGCTCTCTTTTTCTTATATTTTTTCATAATCTTGTTTTAATATTTTGAATTATGTTATTTTTTTATGCAATTTTTTCTATAAAAGTTATATAGAAAACTTAGTTGCTCGTAAGTTTTTATTGCATTAGTCAACAATTTTTCTACAAGATCATTTTGTATTCAATAGTTTGGAGATATTAATGATTAAGTATATTGATAATGTTTCAATATTCAATTATATCTATCGTAGATATCATAGGTACATTTCTTTTAAATTAATTTTATTATGTATATGTATTTCCTTTCAATTATAAGTATTTGCCGCCACAAACACACTTAACACTTTAATTCTTACAGTTGAACCATCAATCTCAATGTGAGTGAAGCATGATATAAATGTTTTAGTTTGGTTTTTATTAGTATCACTTTAGACTTCACTTTCATGGGTGTTCTAAAACTGGGTGATATTGCTCATATGTAAATAAAATGTGTATCGTTTTAAATGTATTTACTGATACTGTAGACTCATGAACCATACTGTAGTGTATTAATATTTTTTTCATTAAAAGTTGGTTTTGATCATCAATTCTATGTTATTTTTGTATGAGATTTAAATTGAACTGGGTATAAAATGTGTATTTTGACAAGGGGGTTAATGTGGCATAAATTTAAAAATTATACTTAGATGAAAAATCAACACGAAAAACTACCATATTTTATTTTGTCCTTTTTGCATTTTGTGTCAGTTTTAATTTGACTGTCGTTTTCAATTTTATATTGGATTTATTTGTGCAAATCAAAAGATGTTTAGTTGATTTTACCTGTGTACTTTAACATATACCTATATTTTTTTATTTTTTTAATAATATATCTACCCTTGTGTACACCCCAGAGTACGCAGTAGGTAGTGAGAACTCAAGCGTACGCAGCGTGTACGAGGACTACGATCCTCTCGACTTCCTCTATGGAGAGACAGAATTACGAGAAGCGCCAATATATGGTACAGTGCGGAAAGATATCCCAGTGTTGCCATCTCCGCCGCCCAAGACGATACCGAGCGTGCCGGCGGTTGCTAAGCGACAGACTACCGTGAGTTGCAATATATATATATATATATATAGAGATTTATAGGAATAAGAAAAAATAATGTATATTAGGCAGAGACAAAAATAATATATTATGCCGTGGACAAATATTAACGCAGCCAGTATTGCTAGCAGCGTGGTATATCTAGTATGAAATATTTAATTTAATATGTATATTTATTTTCAAGATTAATAGTATCAAGATTGACGGTGAAACGTTAGGGGAAAAAATATGTAAAGTTTTACTACAAAACATATATCTATTTCATTTCAAGGTATTATAAAAAATAATATGAGTAACATGTAATTTGTTACAGAATAAACTCTACGACTGTATAGAGAAAATACGAACAAGGAATTACGATAGTGAGCACAAAGCCTTTCTGCAAATGGTCCTTGACGTCAGAAGTGAGTAATTCTAGTTATAAATTATTATTTTTAATTAAAACCTTTGTTAAAGTACTACAGTAGATAAAGCACATAGTATACATTTTGTACTTAATCATCATCACTACATAGTATAAAACAAAGTCTCTTTCTCTGTCCCTATGTCCTTGTGTATGCTTAAATCTTTAAAACTACGCAACGGATTTTGATGCGGTTTTTTGTAATAGATAGTAATTCAAGAGGAAGGTTTTAGTATATAATTTATTATGTTTTAGACAAAGCGGGCGAAGCCGCGGGCGGAAAGCTAGTGTTATATATTTTTTATTTGAATTTAAGTGTTATCAAATGCTGTTTATGCCAAATTGAACTTTATCTTAAAGCGATACGGTTACATTTCGATGAACTGCCGAAGTTACGTCATTACAAAAAAAGTATTGCATTTATCCGAGATGACAGCTCTATTCAAATACATGGGAAAAAAAAATTATTCAAACGAGGCAAAAAAACAAGCTTTTTTGTGGTGGTTATTCATTATAAAAAAGTACATTTTTAGGAACATTATTTTACTTCCTTTTTTCACATCTATTTTTTTGATATTCTGCTTTATAAAAGTTTTTGATAATAATACATCATTAACTGTATGTTTAATATATTATTTTCAGAAAAGTTCATATACACGGACGAAAAGTCGAACCCCGGGCATGTAATAGCAGCGCGGTCGGGCGGCAAATATCCACCCAACACGAGTATAAAGATTCTAGTCCATAACTCGCACACTGACGAGCCTATCACTTTCACCTCTGATGGTATGTTGTTCAGTTATAATTGATATTTTTTACATATGTACCATGAATTATATAAAAATTAAAATGAGTAATATGCATGTACGTGAGATTTTTTTTATTACGTTAAATCGACATATTTATTCTATATTATAGATATGGTGGATATTAAAAAGTTATATTTTTAATAGACTTCGATGAATTTAATTTTTGTCATTTTAAAATAATATGATTTTTTTTTCAGTTGAGTCTACTGTTGAACATGTTATATTAACTGTGGTTTGCTCACTTGATGAAGATATTAGAGATGACATGTCCGGTTACATGCTAAGGGTGTGTATAAAATTATTTGTTAAAATTAAAGATTTATCAATTTCTGTTACAATACACGAGGTGTACTTTAAATGCATTATATCATTCACTAAATTAACTATCAAATATGATCTTAAAACACTTGAAACGTAAAAAAAAAATCTGTCAGCCTAGCAAGCAAAAAATATGCATCACTAACATTTTTTGTCAGTTACAATGCTATAGAAGATATAAGTGTAAGAATTCTAGAACGTTCTATCCTATAAAAACCAAGACAATATGATACTAAAATACCACCTTATTATCAGGTATGGGGTGCTAAAGAGTACCTAACACCGGGCAGTTCACTCAGCGAATACGACTACATTCGCGAATGTGTTCGTCTCGAGAAAGATGTGCGTTTATGCTTACATGAAGGGAGGGACACTTCACTAGCGAGAACTGATGTTGATGACGCAAGAGATGCACATCTTACGTTGGATGATCTGATGCCGGTACAGGGAGCCACTCAGACGCTGAGTTTCGATAACCTGTCTATATTGTTAGGTGAGTGAGTTAGTTTGTAGGTGGGCGATTGTGTGTGATCTTGGAAATTTAACTGAGATAAAAACTTTTATCCGTAATATTAATGACACTGGGACGTTGCCAGCTGACTAGAAAATAATGATGTAGCATCTATAATTTAATTTCTTTATTGTTTGTTGTAAATTATTTATTAATTATTTCATTGGGAATTTTATTTATGAGACCAGGTATCTTTTAGTCGTCTTTTTAAGTAAGTACTGAATTTTGATACATAGCTGAATCTAAAACAGATTCTGCTATAGTGCTGATAAAATCAATAATACCTAATCAAAACCGGCATTTTCAGAAACGCTAGAAGGCGAATTATCTCGCGCCATTGGGGTCGTAGGCGCAGAAGGCTGCTGTTCACCGAACGGCGTGTTCCAAGCGGTTAAGGCTATCTGTGCGCTCGCGGGCGGCGTGGAAACGTTACACGTGACGCACACGCTTAATGCCTTCGCGCAGGCTTGTACTGCACAGGTGTGTGGGGGATCTATAGTTATTGTATTAAAAAAAAAGTATTTTTGGGACAGTGTTTTGTTCATTTATGGCAAATTTCACCAACTGTTTGATATAATGCATAAAAAAACTAAAAGATAAAGTTTCATGTAAATGCGGGTCGGGTAGTTTCTGATCAAATATGTTTATTTCAAAGTAATTATTCTAATGTGGAAGATTGTCTATTTGTGTGTCATCACGTCTAAAACGTTTGGGATACATTTCCCCGCCGCGGCCGTCGCCAATATACAGTTAAGACTTAAGTGAATATAAAATTCTATTGTATTCCGCGACATTGTAAACGTTCAAAAACAAAATAAATGAAGCTAAATTTAATTTACACAATTTTTTATGCAATAATTAATAATGTAACTCATACAAATCTATTCACAGGTAACAGGTGCAGTCCGTCCCGAGATCCAATCGGACAATGGCCCATACTGTTCAGTATCAGTACGCGCAGCGAACGTTCGAGAAACTCTAGCGCAACAATGTGCACGTGTGCGCGATGCAGTGCGAGGGTTGTTAGCATTGTATACACGGACGCATCTATTGGACTTCCGTTTACGTGACTCGCCTATACTACTGCCAGATCCAGCTAGTAAGTTTTTTCTAGATTTTTATCAATTTAGCTTCAGTAGGGCTCATATTGTGCGTTAATAGTACGTTCGAAAAACGCTCGAACAACAGTGCGCACGTGTGCGTGACGCGGTGCGAGGGTTGTTAGCATTGTATACGAGAACGCATTTATTGGACTTCCGTTTATGTGACTCGCCTATACTTCTGCCACATCCTGCTAGTGAGTTTTTTCATTAATGTAAATTTAGCTTCAGTTATGGCTATATTGTAAGTTATCTGACATACTTATGCAAATTTTCCTGTCTTATAGAAATTTTCCCGAAAAAGTGAAATTTTTCTGGCGTATAGAAATTTTCCCGTCTTATACAAATTTTCCTGTCTTATAGAAATTTTCCTGTCTTATAGAAATTTTCCTGACTTATAGAAATTTTCCTTACTTATGCAAATATTCCTGTCTTATAGGCATTTTCACGAAAAAGTGAAATTTTACTGACATATTGAAATTTTCTTGACATATCATTTTTCCTGACGTATAGAATTTTCCTCACGTATAGAAATTTTCCTGTCTTATAGCATTTTTCCTGACGTATAGAATTTTCCTCACGTATAGAATTTTTCTTGATGTATAGAAATTTTCCTGTCTTAAATAAATTTTCCTGACATAGAAATTTTCCTTACTTATGAAAATTTTCCTGTCTTATAGGCATTTTCACGAAAAAGAGACATTTTCCTGACGTTTCGAAATTTTCCTGACTGCCTTTTTCCTGACGTATAGAATTTTCCTCACGTATAGAATTTTTCTTTATGTATAGAAATTATCCTGTCTTAGGGCGCTTGTGCACTACAAGGAATTTTACTGTCCGGCATTCCGATTTTTTACGGTCCGGTTTGGCATGAAAAAACCGATGAATTGGCTTGTGCACCTGTCCGTCTTTACTCGGATCAGTGCGGTACAGTTCAAGGAAGTTTGGCGGTATAATGCTATCATAAATGATTGTTTTTGCATTTTACAAGAAACGAGTAAAAAATATAGAAGATGAAATATTATATTAAGTACTTCGTTATAATAAAAAGTAAAGTTCCGTAAGAGATTTAAAATGCGTGTTTCACTGATTTATTTTAATCGGTGACGAGGAGCTAAAGCTATTCCCACTTGAACTTTAACTTACCAACACTTACTTAGATAATAATTATAGGTCAATGTATATAAAAATAACAATACCGACTTTTCAAATCACATTGCCAGCTAAAAGGAAGTAAAACAAGAGCTTGCTTTCAATTGGCATATGCTGTAAAAAGAGTAAAATCCAAGCAAGTGGGCATTCGAAAACAATTATATCTACAGCGACTCGTAGACACAAAAAACCATCCGGAATAGGGAAAAGTGAAATGTCGGACAGTAAAATTACGTATAGTGCACAAGCTAGCATTTAGATTAATGGCGTGCCATACCGGACCGTAAAAAATCGGAATGCCGGACAGTAAAATTCCTTGTAGTGCACAAGCGCTTTTTCGAGGGTAGGCGCTCAAAAAGTCGTAACGTTTTTCGAGAGAGCTCTGATATTTTAAATAGTATTTTTTTTATTATTTTCAATGTTTTAAGTATGTTTATGTGTTAAATCAGTGCCTTTACCTACCAGTACATTATTTCCAACTTTACAACACTTTAAATCACCGTTTGTATTTTCTATACTTTTTCACTATTACCACTTTGCACCACTGCACTATGGAATCTGTCCAGCAAACCATGATGGAGATGACAGCTTCCTTTAACAAACGGATGGCAGAGTTTCAGCATGATCTACAGAGTCTACATAATGCTAACTCGCTACCTGCTTCAACTAGTCCTACTTCTAAATTGGCTGCTGAATTTAATTCCTTCCAGTCATTTGTGCTATCTTCTCTTAAAGCCTTAAATGATCAAATCACACTACTGTCAAATCAGGTAAATGATCTGGAGACACGGAGTCGAAGAAAAATATTATTAATACATGGCATTCCGGAGGCTCCTAAGGAAATTCCTTTGAACTTGGTGGCCAGTTTTGTGTCTCAACACTTAAAGATTCCTGGATTCAACGGGGATGCCATTTCACGCTGCCATCGCCTGGGAGTTTTGAAGAAGGATAAGCCCCGGCCCATTGTTGTCAAATTTAATAACATGGTAATGAGAAACAGTATTTGGTTTTCCAAAACTGAGCTGAAGGGAAGTGGTTACACAATTTCTGAATTTCTTATCAAAGAAAGGCACAACATTTTTGTGGCTGCCAGATCACGCTTTGGAGTAACAAATTGTTGGACCAAAGACGGATGCATTTTTGTAAAAACTGAAGATGGTTCCAAACATAAGGTTACGTTGTTGTCCGACCTTGATAACATTTCGGCCTCTCTTTCAAATTCCTCTCCTGGCGCTGCTGCTGCTGCATCTAGTCTTCCCAAGGATGGCAAACAGTTACAGAATGTGAGGCCAAAACGAATTGGCAGAGTTAAGTGATAACATTGTACATATATTCTTTCTCGAAATTCTTTAAATTTTACAAATAGTGCTTTATTTAGCCTTTTATAAAGTTTACTTTTAAAATGATTATTATGTTCTATATCCTTAGTTTAGTTGTCGCTGTAGTTGTTATGTTGTAATGTTTCTTGTCTATTTTACATTGATGATTTGTGCTTTAATGCTTCCTTGTGTAGGTAGTTTCTTATTTTTTACTTCTAAGCAGATCATTTGTGATTTAGCAAATAATTTTACTGTTTACCCGTAAACTTTAATAATATTTTGAACGAAATGTCAAATGTCACTTTTTACTGTCAATCTCTCCACTGTTTGACGTATGATGTAATTTATTATTTGTCATGGATTCTAGCCTTTTTGCCATATTATGTAGTTGTATGTAATTGTAAAGTAGTACTTTGTAAATTATTATAAAATATTTTTAAGTGTTTATTTATTCCTATGGTAATGTTTGGAGGTAAAGGATATGTTAGACTTGTAGCTTTTTTTTTTTTTTTAAGTTACTATAAATTACTTATTTATTTTGTTTGTTTATTATTATTTATTTTACTTATTTGTTTATTTTTTTTTAATAGTAGTATTTATTTTAGTATATTCATTTTATATTATATATTATAATGTCTCTGGATGATGCAGATAGTGACTCTTTTATCTCTGTGTGTACTGATACGTGCTCAAGTGATGACAGTTTCCATAGTACCTCTTCTCCTTCTTCCTTAGATATTTCTTCCCTTTTCTGTAACGAGCTAAAAAATTTTAATGTGGTTCACATAAATGCTCAGAGTATTCCGGCACACTATCCTGATTAACTCGCTTCGTTTGATGTAAATTCACTGCACGCCATATTAATCTCCGAATCCTGGTTAAAGCCTTGTTTACCTTCTGTAGCTTACAATATCCCAGGTTTTGAGTTGATTCGTAACGACCGCGTCGGAAGGCCGGGCGGAGGGGTAGCAATTTATTTACGTAATTATATTCCTTTTTCAATTGTTAGTTGTTCTCCTCAACCCCCACCATCTGATGCGGCCGAACATCTTCTTGTTGAAGTCACCTTATCAAACACCAAAATTCTTTTAGGTGTTTTTTACTCGCCTAACCTCAATATTGACTACTTTTCATCTTTTGACCGTATTCTCGGCTCATTTTCTCCTCTTTACAAGCATGTGATTTTGATGGGTGACTTTAACACTTGCCTCCTGAAGAATGACCATCGAAGTAGAAAGTTGATATCCGTTGTTGATTCATTTAACCTTAACATCCTTCCTCTTCAAGCTACCCACTCCTTTCCTAACTGCTCTCCTTCCCTCCTTGATCTAATCATTATCTCCTCTCCTGAGCATGTTGCTAAACATGGTCAATGTCCCGGTTCCCTGTTCTCCTACCATGATCTTATTTTCCTCTCTTATACAGTAAAACCACCCAAGTCGAAACCCAAAATTATCTTGCAGCGCAATTTTGGTAAAATCGATCATGACCGATTGCGTGATGATGCACTCAAGATGGATTGGTCGGTTGTTTACTCCGCAAATTCCATTAACGAAAAGGTGGCTCTATTTAACTCTTTACTACTGAACTTATTTGATATTCATGCTCCAATACGTCCAGTCAAGTTGAAGCAGCTACCTGCTCCTTGGATGACGGCTGAACTTAAATCTATGTTGAAAAAAAAGGCTCGTGCTAAAACTAAATTAAACTCCTCTGATTCTGATATTAACCGTGAAAAATTTCAGAAAATTCGGAATCGATGCAATACATTATGTAGGGATGCACAACGACGACACATATCCCAATCTGTCGAAAACGGCGACCCCTCTAAAGTTTGGAAATTCCTAAAAACTCTTGGTATTGGCAAAAAAACGCATAACTCTTTTCCGTCATCAGTTAATATTGATGCTCTTAATTCTCATTTTTCTAGTCCATTTTTGGACTTTGACGCTAACTCCAAATTGCGAACATTAAATATCCTCAACTCCTTACCTTCTCCTGATTTTCCTCCGTTTGTCTTGCGTCAATTTACCGATTGTGGTGTTGAGAAGTGCATATTGTCAATCACCTCTAAGGCGGTTGGAAGTGACTGTATTGGTCGGAACATGATCATCCCCATCCTTCCTATCATTAAACCTATCATCACTCACATTTTAAATTTTTCCATTTCCTCTGGTCAATTTCCTGAAAACTGGAAAAATGCTCACATTTTTCCTCTTCCCAAGAATCCCAAACCATCTAGTCCTTCAGATTTCCGTCCAATTGCTATTTTACCTTTCCTGGCCAAAGTCTTAGAACGCTTAGTACAAGAGCAACTAAGTCGCTTCCTCAATACTCACAATCTCCTTAATCCTTTTCAATCTGGTTTCCGACCAGGTCACAGCACAACTACTGCTCTAGTTAAGATCACAGATGACATTCGCCGGGGGTTTGACAACAAGCAGCTAACGATACTTTCGCTACTTGACTTCAGTAACGCTTTTAACACCGTCGATCATGATGTTTTGTTAGCAATGCTACGCTCTCTCAACATATCTCCAACGGTTATTGACTGGTTTCGAAGTTACTTGTCTGGACGACGGCAGCGTGTCATGGTTGAAGACTTGTCTTCTTCCTGGTGCAACGTATCTGCTGGCGTCCCGCAAGGTGGTGTGTTGTCTCCTCTCTTATTTTCAATTTTTATTAACTCTATATCCAGTAATATTAATTCTCCTTATCATATGTATGCAGACGATTTCCAATTATATTCGCACGCCTCATTATCAGAACTACCGAATGAGATTTTTCGTATAAATACTGAGCTAGCCACCATCGTTAAATGGAGTAAAGACCATGGTTTAAGAATTAATCCTGACAAAACCAAGGTTATTATTTTAGGCAGTAAACAGCTTATAAGTCGTATAAACTGGGAAAACCTACCTAGTATTGCGGTAGACGGTTCAGTGATTCCATTCTGTAAGAAGGTGAAAAGTCTTGGCTTGCACTTGGACGAAAGTTTATCTTGGTGTGATCAAATCAAGGAAGTGCAGAAAAAAGTGTTTGCTTCTGCTTCTTCTCTCCGTCGTTTACGCAACTTCCTGCCGATTTCTACCAAAATTGCGTTGACTCAATCCCTTTTGCTTCCTCTCCTAGATTATGCCGACTCCTGTTATCCCGATCTTCACGAATATCAACTGGATGCTCTCGAGAGGTTGCAAAACTTTTGCATCAGATTCATTTTCGGCTTGCGCAAGTTCGATCATGTTTCTGATTTTCGCAAAAGATTACACTGGCTACCTATTCGCCATCGCCGGAATACTCACATCCTTCAACTCCTGTACTCTGTCCTGTTTAACCCCAAAACTCCTGTCTATCTCAAAAATCAGTTTCATTATTTAAACTCCAATAGTTCCCTTTCCCTTCGTTCCTCTGATCTCCTTCTCCTATCCACCCCTATTCACCATACCAATTTTTTTAACTCCTCCTTTACCGTCCTAGCGATTCGGCTGTGGAATGCTCTTCCTGAGACTATCAGACGTGCCAAAACACCACATCATTTCAAGTCACTTGTAAAAGAGCACTTTTTCTCCAGTATTTAGTTTCCTTTTTTATCTTATAATATGTATTTATATGTACCTATATATATGTATATATATATATATATATATATATATACTAGCTGGTGCGTTGTGCGCGGGCTGCAAGCAGCCCGCGAGCCCCTTTTGCCCCTGGGTTGAAGCAATAGGGCAGTCATTTGAAAATGTATTCGAATTTCCTGTCCATTTGTTACATCTGCTAACTGCGATTCCACAGTCAATCGGAAGTGCTTATAAATTCCCAATTCATAAATTTTCTCTTCTGGAATGCTGTCGACCTTCGAGGGTGCGTTGTGCGCGGGCTGCAAGCAGCCCGCGAGCCCCTTTTGCCCCTGGGTTGAAGCAATAGGGCAGTCATTTGAAAATGCATTCGAATTTTCTGTCCATTTGTTACATCTGCTAACAGCGAATCTACAGTCAGTCGGTAATGCTTAAAAATTCCCCATTCAAGTATTTTCCACTCCGGGAGGCTGTCCACCTTCGAGGGAGCGTGGTGCGGAAGCATCCCAGGGCAGAAATCTTCAGTCATTTGAAAATGCATTAAAATTCCCCGTCAATTTGTTATTATCTGCTAACAGCGATTCCGCAGTCAATCGGAAGTGCTTATAAATTTCCCATTCAAATATTTTCTATTCCGGGGGGCTGTCCACCTTCGAGGGTGCGTGGTGCGCGAGCTGCAAGCAGCTCGCGGCTCATCCCAGGGCAGAAATCTTCAGTCATTTGAAAATGCATTCGAATTTCCTGTCCATTTGTTACATCTGCTAACAGCGATTCTACAGTCAGTCGAAACTGCTTATATAATTTACTTATTCAAATATTGGTTAAATTTTTGAAACGTGATCCCGAATTTCATTTATTTGAGGTATCTGTCTAAGATTCCAGAAAGTTATCAGTATTATTAATATTGAATAACTCAGACTGATTGACCCATTGATGGTATTATATTAGGTATAGATGAAAAATAGTAATAAAGTGTATAAACTTCAATTTGAATAACCATGATATCTCTGAAAACTTGATAGCTATTGCTACTGTACATTTTATACTTCTTACTATAATATACAGAATATACCTAATAAGTGATAGCCGTCTTCATTTTAAACAACATTGTTTGCTATAAGAAAAAAAGGAACCGAGTATAATAATTTGGCCATACTCTTTATAAAATTTAATTCACCAAACATCATAAATTTAATATATCTATCCAAAAAATATCTTTCAAGAACAATGTAACTCGGGATCCCTGCAGAAGTCTTGACAAAAATATGAAATAAAAGTTACTGTATCATTAAAATATTAATTTAAACATAGTTCCTATACCTACACCAAGTCATGTTTATAATTAAATTAAATAAATAGTTATCATATGGTTTGGATATTATGTTTTCAGTGTAAATATATTATAATGAAAACTTTTTAATGTGTTTCATTTTCTTATTAATCTAGTGTCTCTTAGTAATAATATTCATAAAGTAGAAAAAAATAATTTAAATTGCTTTCATATAATTTTTTAAAATACCTTTATTTTAATGTTAGATAACTTTGCATATAGCATGTATGTTAAAGTAAACTGTATTGATTTATAAAATTCTCATTGAATGCTTGTTGATTATGAATTTTTATTATTCCAATTTGATTTGAAATCATATAAATATTTGAAGAGGGTGGGTAGGTACATTTTATTCACACTTAATTTTTATCACAACATTGGTGAAAGCTAAATGAAATAAAAAATCAGTACTTATAAATAATTATTAATAGATAAATACTTATTACTATACATGTTTAATAGGATGGAGTGAAAAATATTTTTTTTCATTTTCGTTTCGGCATACCTGTAAAAAGATGTCATTATTGCTCATAAATACGCATGCAAAATAATACTTTGCAGATGATACATTTAGAGGAGAGAATACACAATATTTCAATATATAAAAAAGTGGCTATCGCTGGCTACCAGAGGCTCTGGTCGGTGGCCCGTTTGCGCTTACTCTTATTGTAGGAAACATTGATTTTAAACAGTGCCGTTAAGGAAATAACACTAATGTTAGTAATATTTCTAAATTACATTTTACACGTAAATACAATTAAGATCATAATTTAATATTTTTGATGTGAGTTCTATCTATAATTTCGCTTTGTTACAGTAAAATGTTGCAAGTCAAAATACGACAAACGACATGTTGTCCTGCATTTTGTTTGCCAGAGAAGTACCCAGTGTCTCAATTACCAACTTATACTGATGCTAAGAAACTATTACTTATTTATTAGATATGAATTAAACCTGATAAAATAACAAAATTCATGATTTATCCGAAAGATTAGCTACGGAAATGTTTGATGTGTGGCGAAAAGCATCGCTTCCCACTATTAGCTTTAACAGAGTACTACAACTTATTCGACACACCATGACAAATTAATATAGACGCTTATTAAAACCTTATCAAGACCGACAAACGAACAAAAAAGAACAAGAAAAGATAACTGAAGTATTTTGTCACTCGGTACCAAAGGTTATATTTTGATATTTGAAGTTGCAAATGCATTTTTTTTAACTCTCTTGTACTTGCTCAAAAGATTATACCGACTTAACTATGTGGCAAGAACGTAAGAACACTGAGCCTCTGACTTCTAATTTCTCTGAATAAATCTTAAAAGACATCATGAATAGCGGTTTGACTACATGTTTCAGAATATCAAAGATTTTCTTTGCCTTACCCAGGCCGTAATGCATATTATCAAATTGGTGACAGAAGCTCCAAGTGCAGTTTGTTGAGAAAGTAAACAAAATGGTTTTATAATGGCAAGAGTATCAGTATCACGACTGCCAATGCCTAGTTTTGAAAAAAAAAAAACATCCTTATCTATACTAATATTATAATTTATACTAATATTATAAAGCTGAAGAGTTTGTTTGAACGCGCTAATCTTAAAAACTACTGGTCCGATTTGAAAAGTTCTTTCGGTGTTAGATAGCCCATTTATCGAGGAAGGCTAAAGGCTATATATCATTATGCTAAGATTAACAGGAGCTGAGCCACGCGGGTGAAACCGCGAAGCGCAGCTAGTACTAAATAATTAATTATTTCTGATATTTTCATTCCTCTTTATTATAATTTTCATTAATGAAAAACGTTAAAACAACTTATCAGGCTATTATGTAATGTATCTCAAATAAGTTTGTTATATAATAGACTTGAAGGCCATAAAAATACTGTGATTAAAAAATAAATCAAAGTTTGCTAAAAAATCATATTTTTCTAATTTTCAATTGGGTTGGGGCACCTCAAAACATCAAGACACGTAAACAATATTTTGTATGCTGAATTCACTCATTAAAAGGCACCTTTCTGTCGCTATGCCATTTGAAAAAAACAAAAAAAAAATTATTTCATACAATATCACTCCACCCTAATGTTTAATGTGATAGTATAGATTCCACACTTATTCTACAGATCTTGAATATTAATGATTTAAAAATTTATAATTAAAAATAAAAATGTTCTATTCTTAAGAATCTGTACCCAAAGGGTAAAAAGGGGACCCTATTACTGACTGGCTGACTGTTTATCCATCGGCCACCAGGCTGTATCTCATGAACCTTGATACCTACATTTGAAAATTTCAGAGATCATGATGTCGATGTCGCTTCAACAACAAAAATAATAAAAACCGTAGATAAGCAATCTTGGCAAGGTCTTATATTGAAGTTTCATACTTATACGGAAACCTTAGTGTTGTGTGAGAACCGTCCGTAGAGAATCTGTATAAAAATATGGTTGTTTAACCTCGATTTTTTACAATTTGTTTTAATAACATCAATAGAAATTACTCATCTCGGTTCGATACCTATATTATTATATGTATTATTTTTCACAACTATGCGGATTCTTCAACTACGCTGGCGCGCGGAGAGCTAGTACAAAAATATATACCTATAATTATTCACAAATCACATTCAAGTGTTTTCAAGTTTCATTAAAACTTTTGATGTAAGTAACAATTCAGGTAGGCAGGGTCTATATTGATATCATCATCATCAAAAATTAACTAAGAAATTACCTAATTGGCTAATTTTTTTTAGGAAGTCGGTTTATAACTTCCCAAGGTCGAATTGGTTCAAAATTTGGAATTGTGTCTGTATCGTATTGAATTTGAATAGCCTTTGTAGATATCTAACTACTTATTGGCTTAAATACCTATCTACAAATCTTCAGTCATTTGAAAATGCATTAGAATTTCCTGTTCATATTTTGTTACTATCTGCTAAAAGCGATTCCACAGTCAGTCCGAAATGCTTATAAATTCCCTATTCAAGTTTTTTTCTACTCCGGGAGGCCATCTTCCACCGAAGTTGCGTGGTGCGCGGGCAGCAAGCAGCCCGCGGCGCGTCCCAGGGCAGTAATCTTCAGTCATTTGAAAATGTATTACAATTCCCTGTCCATTTGTTATGATCTGCCATCAGCGATTCCACAGTCAGTTTGAACTGCCTATAAATTACTTATTCAAATATTTTCTACTCTGAGAGGCTGTCGACCTTCGAGGGTGCGCGATGCGCGGGCAGCAAGCAGCCCGCGGTGCCATCTTTTTCCGTTGCTATATTCCTATTACCCTTCCTACTATGGAAATTTCCATACAAAATTTTCGAAAAAAAAAATTTCGCTTTTTAACAAAAATTTTTATATATCTGGAAGCGGACCAGGTTTTGAAGCATTTTTTACTTTGGCGACCCCGACCTGCCTGCCACCGGTTCAGAGAGCCGTTGAATTATGTGATGTATGGAAAATGGAAACCGGGGGTCGGAGAGAAATTCTGAGTATGCAGTTTTGTAAATCTGGCCGATCAGAGCACAAAAGTCAATTTTCAGACCGATCGTAAAGTAACCGGCGCCACCATCTTGCCTCGAAAAATCGGCCATTTTTGAAAAAAAAATTACGTCCTATTTGAAATTTCTCAATTGCCCTGGTAGCACCCCATCTTCCTGATCATTTTTTAGTTCTACACCCCCC